>JTDE01000260.1:17424-29032 GCA_014338405.1 Paragonimus skrjabini miyazakii
TCTCGTGATTCAAAGTAGCAGACAGTGTATCGTATCCGTTCTCCTGCTCCTATCTACACATTGTGCTTTTGCGGCACATCTTGCTGTTCATCACCAGCTGTGTACCTATTTGCTTTTTGACTGTTGAGGTAAACACCGTGGTTTGTACGTGTACTTTAGTTTTGCTGTGACTGAATTATCATGTTTCGTTGTGAACGACTGCCATCATCACCACCACCTGCTGTTGCTGTTCACCTGCGTATCCTTAAAGGTGTACGCATGCACTCACGCGGTCCGATTACATCGGTCAGCTAGCTAGTCTCGACGAGACGGTTCACGGTCGATCGGTCTCACGTGTGTACTACACTGTCCTGTAATGAATCTGATAAACCGATACAACAGTCCATACGCGATTGAGTAGTCTGTTGCTAGACTTGTCATCTTGGTCCGAGTTTGCTTCGGTAGGTCAACCATAATAATGGTTGACACGCGCTGTTTCTGTGCTTGTCTCACATGCTTTGCTTACCTACGGTTGTCATTTTGCTGCCGCGCTGCACTGCGCTTTCCTCGTGTGGCTCATATCTGATCGGAATTGATCAAAATGCTTGATTCGTTTCTAACTTTCGACTTTCTTCTGTTCCGAGCATGCAACTTAATAACGCCAAACGATGTCTGCTGACTTTGGTTTGACTGAATATTCTTCAAGTATTGTTATTTCTCTGTTCTGTTTTCGAATCACGACACCTAGTAAAGATTCTCAAATACCCGGATAATTAATTGTTCTGTACTAGGCATCTTGTGATGACGTCAGATATTGGGTAGCCAATGTGGATGTTTTCTTTGAATCAGTCGACAATGTCACATACTTGAAGCGAAATCTTAATCTGTGGTGCGAATGTCTGTTATTCATGATTACACTTCATACACCTCGCCCGAGAGATGAACTTTCAGGCACTCACGTTATCAGCATTTGCTGTCGATGGAACAGGTAACGTATCATCACAGTAACTACATACGAGCTCTTCAAACGAAATTGGATTCACACTACATTAGGGGCTACCCAATATCTGCATGAGAACCGTTTTCATAATAATTGTGTCCTATCTGGCTTGAAGGTGATACAACTAAGACAAGCTTGTTCGTCACGTTTTTGTTTCCAATATGCTCTCTAGGTATATTCGAATGCTAATGACAGACAAAAGTGTATTCAATTCTATCCACTCATCAGCAACGAGTGTACCGTTCTTACCGAGATTATCAATCGTTACGTAGTAATTCTTGCTCTCCTAGTAGTAAACAGTGTGCTATGCCTAAGTTTGTTTGTGTACTTATTTTTTAAGTCCGGACGAAGCTATTTCTCTCACACTAAACCTGTTTGCCGCGTGCATCTTCTATCGTTTTTTCGTCAATCTTAAGGCCACTGTGGGATTCACTGGTCACTGTGTGTGTGCAGTTTCATTTCTCCTCCTTTACGATCAAATGCTAAAACAAACATGAGCGTACTGTTTGAATGTCTTCCTCATAACAAATTCGTTCAAATATAGGAGCTATTCCACTCTGTTAGACTGTTTCATGTTCCTTGTATAGACTGTCATAGACTTTCTTGCTAAAAGCGGACAACAGTTGCCTATTGAATCTCTAACCTGTTTTCACCATAAGTCACACCATACCAGATAAGAAACTTTCGTTTTATCTGCGAATATTTCCCGACTGGTCACGTTGAGAAGAGAATTCTTTGTCCAGCAACTCCTTTAGCCTCATGGCTTGCATTGTCACAATACATCAGAATGACGAGGTGAGGCGAAAATAAACAGTCACTTGTTATCGTCTGATTGGTTTATGTGTCAATTAGATGTGATCAGACCCAGAGGTTCGTGCTCTCTCGATTAGTGAATTATTTTCTTATTCACGGCTAACAAGCGCCATATTACACACAGTTCTGTTAATCAGCCTTAACGATAATCTACGAAGTTTTTAATTGTTAACTGTAAATGTACCATAATTTTACAGACACTGCTGCTATCTGTCCACGCCAGACAAGCTCCTTTGTTTTAACGGCTGACCTACGTATAAGGTCGTTTTGCGTTATGCAGCCTAGATACGCGCCCGGTAACTAGATCGTATTTGAACACATAGTAAGTTGGTTTAACCAACGTTTTACGCTGATTGTATGTTATCTCAGACGTCTACTAACCAAAAGCACGTTTTTCTATCTTTTCTGTTCCCTCTGACAGCCTACTCAGTTCGTACCAGTTTTCAGAGCACTGTATGATAACGTGTGCTCATCCCACGCCCAATTTATCTCCGAGGGCGTTGTGGTTGCATTTATTCATCATCTACAAACCTGTCGCATTAACAGTTAGCAGGCTTTGTTCCAAGCAACCAGGTCACGCACATCTTCCGGTTTACGTTTTCAACGGACTAACAGCGCCTTCTTCCTCACTACTTTGTGCTCACTTCCCGGTTTACATTTTTTCTTTTCCATGGCCGCTCCGGTTGGCTGTGGTAACACTGTAAGTGGCGAATTATATCCATGCTCTGCCACGCCACTTCAGCCTCATCCGATGCATCGAGTCCCAACTGCCCACCTCATATTGCATCCTACCGACTCGATCGTGGATGTGCACGAACGAACGACGAATGGACCAAGCACGCCTCATCACGGGACCCTGACGACCAATAACACGATCGCCACAGAAAGCGCTTGCTCACAACTCTACACGCTTTCGCACAACACTCCCGGTTACCACAGCCCGTTGGATTCGCATTTCACCAGCAACAATGATTTACATTTGACTCGGTCAGCAAGTCGTGAATTGACTGTGTATACAGACAAATCTATGTTAACTGGTTTGTCAGTGATCTCCCCAACGTTTCACATCAAACAGGAAGCCGATGTTAATTCACCACCTGTACGAAGCTTGTCCGTACACTCTTTGCCTAGTAATTTGGCTCCGCCTTTCCAGCCGACAAACCTTGGAATTGGTTCGTTGGTGCCAGAACGATTTCCTGTGGAAAAGCGTGAATTGTGCGGTGAAGCGGACTCGTTGCTTCGAGATCATTTGTCGACGATGAATCGGTCAGATGGAGTTCGTAGTTATGCGAATGTGAACTTGACATCTCAACTGAACTCACGTCCTCCGTCCGGCTATTCAAGTTGTTCTCCAATGGATACAAATCGTACCTTGTTGCAGTCCCAACTAATGGGTCCATTAAGATCGGAAGCCTCACAATTATCTGTGTTCTCAGCATCTCAGTGCGCCAATATTTCTCCTCTGTCTGTTGCATCTCAGGGTCTTACCGGTGCGCCGCATCTGGTGGTCAGCAGTGCATCAACCGAGCTAATCCACTCAGGCAGTTTACTCTCTTTGCCTCATGGACATTTGGTCGACTCTTTCGACCCCAGTGAAGCTCATCTTCCCAGCATACCCAATTTTACGCTCATGCCTTCCATTGATATGACATCCACTAACAAACGGGCCACGGCCAACGGACATGGGCAATCTTTAACTTTCACCCCTTGTGATCTCACCGTTTCCAGTCCACCCCTGGGGTTGAGTCCACGATCTAACAAGGCCCGCCGCTATTCTTACCCGTATGAGCCGCTTGTCGGTGGCGGTGGTGCTATACTATCCAAACCTTACTACACAAAAGATTACCATCATTTGCCCAATTTGGATCGATCCGGTCCTCCGCACCACGGGAATCCATCTGCCAGTCTGTTCCGATCTATGGTGCCTTCTAACGTGCCATCCGCCACTTGTACGCTGGCGATGAATTTAAACGGAAATCGTGCCTTGTCTACTCCAGTTTCGTCTTCCTCTTGTGTTGCCGAGGATGCCTATCAGGCTACCGCTTCCGGCACAATGGGTGATCACGTATTGGATCAAAAGGTTCCGCCGACTCAATCCCCCGACGATGACGTTCCTCTGCCTGGATTCAACAGTCCCGAATCAGCATTCTACCAATACCAACATCGGATGGAGGGTCAGCGGTGTCAGGTTTGCGGGGAATTAGCCGCCGGATTCCATCATGGGGCCTACGTATGTGAAGCCTGTAAGGTAAGTCTTTTTTCGTATGGTCCTGTGCGTACTTATTGCTGTTTTTAAGACCTGAAGGAACGTCTTGAGTGAACTGTTGGCCTTCACCGTTCGAATCTGCCTGAAACAAAACAGGCCCGATCTCCATTTTAACACCTTGAGTAATCCTCATCCTACTTACTAACGGTCACATCGTAGGTATTGATTTTTGCTTCTCGCTAGTTCCGATCTTACTCCCTATCTTTGCACATACAGACGCTTCCTTCTGCCTGCGTTCTCGTCATATGACGACTTTGGGCCAGGCATACGGCACATTTTGACGGGTTTATATTGACAGGATCAATCCAACGTGCACGTATGCGCAGGCTACTTGTTCAAGCGTGTTTATGCTCGCGTTTGCTCGCTAGCTCTTTGGTTTGCATGTCTTTTGTTTGTTTTTCTCGTTTTTCCTAAGTGCATGATGACCTGCATGTTACACTTTGATGGTTTCGGAAACATTGTTCACATGGGACAGCGGCGCATCGATCGAATTCTAACCGTGAGGTAGTTGTCACGACCAGTCAGCAGACTTGGTACGTTGAGGCTAGTTATGCTTCCTCGAGGCTACCCATTTGATACTGGGGTCTCAGTGGAAAAGGCAAATTTGTTTTAGCCATTCTGTGCTGACTCAGCAAGTGGAACGAGCATCCGTTGGATACGTTCAACACCGTTGTCGAGCCTCCTTCCGTTGTCTATGTTATAGGCGAAATTTCAGAAAGACAAAGATTCTGCCAATTTTGGTTTTTAACGTCCCTCGAACAGTGAGTTGACTGTTATCCGGCAGTAGATGTCGCAGTTGGTTTCAAATAAATGACTGTTTCATCTGTTTCTATTGGTGTTACACGTGTCCAGCTGTATCCCGTTCTCAGGAGACTTTCAGGCTACTCTGATTGGTTATTTATCTTGCGATAAATTTGTTATCATTTCGATGAGTTTCGACAAACCACGGTTTGTACACTACTCGCTTACTATCCGGAATTACTGTACGCGTTGGCTGCTGGAAATCCTATCAGTACACAAACAAAAAAAACCAGCGTCTGTTGTGCAAATCGATAGAGTCCCAGTTGCTCACCATGACGAGAAATGGTAGTACGGTACGTCTGCAAAATGTGGTTGCTCTAGGTGTAGGAAATACATCGTCTCCACCTATTCAGCCCTTGATGTCTGCGTTTTATCGTACGCATCAGTTGACACGAATGGGCACACAGCGAAGAGTTCGATCTCGATGATCGAAAAAATTAGATTAGTCGCTCACTATTGATGCAGCTGTGGGGAAAATTTGGTGAGGATGAAAAACAATGGTCTGTCACGTCGAACACTGCGGACCTCGGGGCCGATTAACACAACGAGCGAGACCAGTCAGTAATAATTGAGCCTAAACGTAAGATGAGGTTTGCCAATAAGTTAACTACACGGTACATGACGTTTTCTGCGACTTGCATCTTACTCTCATTTATTCATTTACAAGATACATGAATCCTCCTGCTAAGTGTCTAACATTAGGTACGTCGGTTTTATGCACTACCTCCCATCCCCTTTTCCTTTCTCATCCTTGAATTGGAGCTATTCCAGTTTTCTTCCTCGTGGTCGTGTGGTACTTAAGCATCCATATCGACCACTACTGCGTTTTTATTAGATAAGATGACCTACTTACTTTACTCTAGCTCTGAAAAAATTTCATGCAGCATCGGAATCGTTCCGAAAATTTTGTCACAATGTTGAAGAACATGTGTGTGGATAGTCGGACATGATGGCTTATGATAGTCTCAGTCAATGACATTCCAAGTTGCTGAACAAAAACGTAGAAATTTCCTTCCCATTGGAGAACAGAATGAAGTAACCGATGTCCACTCTCGTTTACGGTAGAACAGGCACCAATACGACGACCTTCGGGACTTGAATTTGATCGACTGCTTGAGAAAAGCGCTCCAACTCCAATGAATGATGACAGGGATCTGAGAGTGTGTGTTTGAATAAAGAGCCTTGGATATCAGAAATGTTTATCTCACCCATCGTGCACGTAATCTATACCTATGTCGTATATTGCAGTCATCTCATATTGACTCAGGTATTAGTTAGGGTAATGGTTGAAGGTAGCCATAAGAGTCATCAGAGTAATAATACCAGTATTATGGCGATAGCATAGACGATTTTTGTTGATCTCATTGATAGGGTGTTAATGTAACTCCTACTAAACCAGTGAAGCCAACAGTCCAGTCAGTAAAATTCATGATGCTATCATGAGCGAAGCTTTTTTCATGACTGCCATATGTCTCCTTAGTCATCTGTTAACACTTCGGACAATAACGTTAGTTACAGCATACTTCGGTAGTAAACTAGCTCGTTACAGACAACAGAAAATAATCGTAACTTAATAAATCACAATTTTTCCAATGTGGTTTGAGTATTCGAAGGGATGGGTGAATTCATGATGTAAGAACTTTGTGTGTGACCCGGAAGTATATACAACTGTACAGAATACTAAACAGTGGGTTGTTGATCTCATATTTATCAGTGTGAAGATCATAAGAAAGTGCGAAAATGGTAAAGAACAGGAAATTTTGCAGTTCAGTTTTGGATGGAAACGCAGAGGAGAAGTGAAACTCAGTTTGACAACTTGTTCATACCACCTGATATGATTGTATACTGAAACGGATAGGAGAACGCAGATAAGTGTGAAGCGCATTTGGCGTGTTGTTGACAATAAAGAGAACGGTTACCGAGGCATACAGCTTTGTATTGAACACTGCCCAAATTGTTAGCTGCATGTATGTTCCAAGGAAAGATGAATTTGAAGTTCAACAATGAAAAGTGATTAAGATGTGGTGTACAGTTTACGATCGAATAATTATGAAATTGCATTTCTTGCGGTTCTGATAGCTACGTGTTTTATGTATGAAAAGAATAAACTCAGGTGAGTCGCCTCCATAAAGTACGGGACAAAACCAAATTCAACATATGATTGAACAGTGGGAGTAGGTGACCAAAGAGAAGTACGTATGCATCATCATCATCATAAAAGCAGCCATGTGCCTGACCAAAAGGTACTGTGGGTCGGGCTGCTGCTCACCACAACAGTGACGTGGAATACCCTAGAAGAAAACTCTGCTAAGAAGGTTGAAAATTAATAAAAGAGGTTTAAGCGGAAGAACTAGAAATGGTATGGATGCAGGTACGCCATTGACAGCAACACATCGCCATCTCGGATAGCGTCTCTAACCGGCGATTTGAGTGATCACGAAGACCCCATTTGGACAGGCCACACCTACCCACTTTGCTCAGTGGAATAGTCAGGGTCTTCATATTTCGTGACCACGTTGTTGCTTGACCACCATGTGGTTTCACCCAACTTTTGGTGGTCTCAGTATATAATGCCCGCTACGGTAAACGATCAGATGACATACGGAGTACGTGACCAAACCATCGAAAGCTGTGCACCGTGAATAGTTGACCAATTGATCGCGTATCTCGAGCGTTCCGGAATACGCGCCGGCGAACGGTCACACTGCTCATGCGGTCAGTTCATTTACTGTGGTCTCATTGGCGGAGACAGCGATAGTCAAACACAGCAAGCCTGTTGATATCTTCTTTGTGAACAGGCCACGTTTCCGAACCATAGAGCAAAACAGAACGTACACAAGCATTATATACTCTTCCTTTCAGCGACAACCGAACCTCTTTTCGACGCCACAGATGACGCAGTTTGGCAAAGGCAACTCATGCCTTTGCTATCCTCATCGGCAATATTAAAAGCTGACAAGATAGTGCTACCCAAGTATGTGAACCTGTCTGTAGTCTTAAGCGGATTACCTGCAATGAAGAAAGTAAGAATGGAAATGCTCCAGTCTTGAAGCAACACTTTGCACTTTGAAGGTGCAAAGCGCATTCCATACAAACCATCCCGGTCACTTAACTTGTCCAGCATGGTTTGCATGTCTTCGGCTGAGGGGCTAGGTAAGATCGTCGTCTTCATACTCCAGATCGTTCAACCTAGTGCCAGGAAGAAGCTCAACACGAAGTTCACTAGACTCCTCAAGCGCACCCTCCAGAATGTCATCCATGACAAAATTGAACAGGAAGGGAGAAATCGGATACTCTTGACAAACACCACTAGAAGTGATGAACGCCCGAGACAGTTGTCCATAAACTCCAATCCTACTTGCAGAGCGAGCATACAGTGACCTCAGTAGATTCACGTATTCCCTTGCGAAGAAGACAGTTCGGGAAAATGTTACAAGCAACTGAATCGAAAGCAGTTGTCAGGTCCAAAATGTCAACGGCCATCGGGTGTCTGTAACGGTATCGATGTTGCAAGATCCGTCGCAGGGTAAAACTGTGATCAACGCACCCTCGACCGAGTCGGAATCCTGCTTGTTCTCCACGTATCTGACTTTCCCTGGGCTTATTGAGCCGAAATACATATGGATGGAATTGCAAAATATGTAAGTTGCTGTATCCGGTGATTGCCGTTTGATAAAATGTGATAGTCGCTAATTCACTGCTTTCACAAGAAACGGCAGTCTGCTAGGCATCAGCAGAATGGTCAGATGATCTCAGAGAAAGCCATACAGCTTGTATTGTTCCATAGACCTCAACGATGGGTGCGTCCGTTGTGACGTTGGTTTCTATAATGCAAATCTACTTATAGCAGTAGGCAGATTTCAGAGTTAGTGCCACGTTTTTTTTCTGCTGAGCACGCTACATGCCTCCATGAAGAGTTCAATCTGGAGGAATCGATGTGTTAAAAACAGGCTATCTGACTACACATCTGTGAGCAACGTGACAGCCCTCAATGAAGAAATTACTTTAACGACCTCCGTCAGAACAGGACACATCCAATCATCATACGCATAGTCCAGTAGAACAAAGGCCCATGTCAAACGCCCGTGTGCATTTCTGCCAGGCAAAAGATTACTCCATTCAAGTTCGAATTGAGCACTGGGGTCGATTGCGTCATCACATCAATCGATCCTGATACAAGTTAAACGAGGCTGTTGATCTGTTGTAACGCTGGTTAATGCGACCTCAAGCTTTCCCGACTGATTGCAAAAAACTCAGCAATGAGGCACAACAAAAGTTCTTTGTATATTGTCAATAGAGCATTATATATGAAATCAACACAGGAGCTGGCTTCGGCCTTGAGGGACGACTGTGTTGGTCACCCCATGGTATGTTCCAGGACTGTTGTTCGGTCCATGCATATATCCTGTCTGGTGCACTTGTTTGACCTTTCGGTGAGCGCCGTGATGCGCGTCCCAACTAAGATCATTTCGTCTCGAGCCGTTCGTGACATGATTCTCTCATTTAAAGCTTACACTCTTGAGTCATCACGTTTCACTATGATTGCGATTGTTTACTATTCTTGCTATTAATTGTTTCATGGTAAACAACATTGCTAGACGTCTGCATGAACGTGTCGTTGTGAGAAACGTTGTGTTCCTACACTAATTGAACTTCGTCTCACTGTATCGCATCAGTCTTAAATGGAGCACAATAGGAGCTACGATGTGGGTATGGAAGTCACCGCACTACGAGTTGTTATCCATGATAATGTGCCAAACCACACATATGCATCGTCCTTTGGACTCCCAACCAAGAGACTTTAGTGCTCTGCTTAGTCTTCCTCGATTGTCCTAACCTCCATCTCCCAGTTGCATCGTCCACTTGACTGTCCCTTACCGCCTAGTCCAAGTCTTACGGAAGTGCATAGCGCCGTGGGCGCTCCATCAAAGCGTGTGTAACCAGTCAACATGTTAAACGCGTTTGTTCTGAAGACATGCTGGCGAACCATATCGTTGTTCGTGTGGTGGTTTCATTACATGTGCATTTCTATAAAGACACCAATGGCTCAGTAATAGGCCGTCTTCCAATATCATACGCATGACCGGACCACATTTTGCATTCGTTCACTGGGCTGCGGCTATTGAAACGTTGTACATTCTGTTAGTGTTACCAGTCGCGGAAATTACTGAAGAATCAAGCGACCAACAAACGACCGATTGACCTAAGAGAAACAGGTTATATCGAACGGGGTTGAAAAATTTGATGCTACTACAGACTCATCTGTCATACTGTAGCACTTTTGAAAATTTTTAGCTCGTAATAACAGTTTTCGAGTTCCTGGTCGCCGTTTTACATATTTCTCGGCAGCTCGAGCCTGCGTAGATTATCCATGAGACTCACACGGAACGAGATCACATACGGACCACGCTCGCTTTACGCCGTAATCTGATTTACCGAAGCATGCTTGGCGAGCACAATGCGTCGGTTTGTCCACATGTGGATATTGTCTTTCCATTGGTCAAGCTTGTTTAGCCTGCATTAATGGAACCAGTTAATTGGATGTTAAAGTTGTCCAGGCGGCCAATTTGCGTACGTCAGAGTGGTGATCAAGCTCAGTCTCGGTGGCGAAGTCTTCACTGATTGCCAATGGCCAAAGCGATTACCATAGACTAAAAGACGACTATAAAAGGCTGAATTACAACATAAGTCCGTTTTACGGTCTTTGCATGATTCACAGCTGGATTCACAGCTTTTTCGGGCCATTTCCTCAATGATCTATTGCATACATACTTAATTCGTTACGCATGCGGAATATTTCACAAGCTCTGATAACAGAATAGTCCGAACCATTGCCCACGAACAAAGTCTGTCGTGATAATGCTTTACTGCTTAGACCTTGGTTTCTGCCTAACTCTTATCTGTCTCGATTATTCCATATTTCTGGCCTGAAGATTGCTGACACAGTGATCATTGGCTTTCACGTGACAGGTTATTCTCACTGTCGGTTCGCTATGCGTTGGTATGTGATGACATGCGGAAGAACGATGCTGTTCATGATGGAGCTCGTTTGTTTTTCTATCCAAATTTTCTTCATCTCCCTCTGAAACCCGCATGGCTTATCAACCGAATCGTTTCAGGCTTTGTACCGATCGTTTTCACACCGTTTCTCCTACTCACGCGCGTCACAGTGCGTGCCAATGCCAGCCGACCACAGTGACGATGCAGTAGCAGCAGCAACAACGACAACAAAAAGAAAAGTCTACGCATCGATCGGTTCCGAATCGTTTTTCTCCGTCGGTTTGCGCGTGTCTGTACACGTATGTCCGTCTGTCTACTATTCACTCAGCTTCTATCCGTCTGGATTGTCTGCCTGTGCTCGCCTATCTATTCCCATGCCCACTGTGACTATGGTGGTTGCTGCGACACATAATTGTTTGTTCCACCCAACCTGAGCGAAGTTTGTGTTTACCACTTCCGTTGGCCAGCCGTGGAAGCAGCTGCTTGTGCTGCGCGCTCACGACTACAGCACGGGAACCGTCCCTGGTTTTGCTTATGAGGCTGTCTTGTTGTTGCTTTCGTTGTCGCCGTTCTTGTTGTTGGTTGGCTGCACGCACATCATGTGCGCTCTTCGTGATCATACCAAGCAACGTCACGATACTGACCATCATCATCTTCGTCACCGTCGTTGTAGTCGCTGCTAGTGCGATAATTCTCGTTCATCTCCTAAGTTTGCCCGCGTTTGTGTCTGTGTCTGTATGTGCACATAC
>JTDE01000260.1:40957-68789 GCA_014338405.1 Paragonimus skrjabini miyazakii
CCACATGACGGCCTTCACAACTCAAGTGTTCCCTCGGACATTGTCTTAGTGCAGCAGCCAATGCGTGCAGTCGCAATCAGAAAGGCCACAAACTATGAGTCCATTAGACCAATCATAAGCCACTTCCACAGGCTGAAAATACAATGGAGAAATTCTACTGCACTAAAACGAAAGGCTTTTGCACGAAAGATAAATTCTTATGCCTAAAAGAGAAACCAGTATGGAAAAAGGTATAGTACTCCTCGTGTGTACGGCTCAACTCTGAAAATATGTGCCTATACATTGTTTCGAAAACCGACTTGGTTCCGTGAAACGTGTGCCAGCTTATCCGTGATCGAGGTTGTTTGTTTTTCTCCCTGCCCCATGTACTTTTAAGCAATCCGTTTTAAGTGCGAGTCATTCTTCACTCCCTTTCCCATACACTAATTAGCAGCCCTATTATTGTTACGTGTATCGTGTCTCATTTGTTCATATCAGCACCTATTTGTTTGTGTGCGTGTGTGCGTATGTACGTATTTCTGACAGCTTACTTCCTCACATATGTCACATTTATTCATCTCTTTCGTCATTCACTATGTCCTGTGTACAGAAATTTTTCATGCGTCACTCTCTGACCGATACAAAACCGACCAATGTCTGTCCGACTGGAGGCAATTGTGTGGTCGCCAAGGGTAGCCGCGGTAAATGCCAGATTTGTCGCTATCGGAAATGCCTGTATGTGGGTATGAAAATGAAAGGTTAGTCAACTGCTTTTTCACTATCTCTGTACCACAGTGCATACCCATTTTCCCTCTTTTTCTCTTCCGAATAGCCGTGGGAAAAATTTTTACGGGCTGTCCATTGATTATTCCATTTCTGTTTTGTTAGCATGCTTCACTCACTCACTCGTTTTTGTCATGAGAAGTTATCGTTTCATGTCGTTTCAGCGTTGTTTTGTGAGGTTTTCTAGGGCTACTTACAAACAGGGCCACATTATGTAACCGTCCAAAACTCGTTCATTCGAATCAAAAGGTTTGAAAAACTGTTGCATAAATTTTTGAGCAGTAGCAACGGTACGTCCAACAAACTAGCTAAAAATGACCAAACTCGTCTCACAAACTGATCACTCTCAGACTGTACTTGGGAAACCGTTTTTTAATGGATTGGAGCTTGTCAGCAGGCCAGCTTGTATCAGGGTTTGTTGCGCTTCGACATACTGGGCGTACGAGTTTTTCCCAGTGATGCGTTTTCCTGCAGACAGTGTACAGGTACATAGAAAAGACAACCCAACAATCAGTTGCCCACATAGAAAGATCATGTTCCAAAGTGCCTGCAAGCACTAATGGAAATACCTCTCCTCGTTGTGGCTGGCGATGGATAACAGGCATCTTTGTCGGTAACTGAGTGCGTACTCTAAGCTGGGTACTGTCTTTTCATGAAGCTTCGCTCGTGCTTCTTTGGAGTCATTCTGATGTGCACCCATCTGTTGATGATCTGTGCATTCAGAACAACTTGGTATGGCTGCTCGGGTAGTTGTCATTTTTGTGGTTTCCTAATCCTGGTTACTAACCCACGCATTTTTCGTCGTGTCTGTCCATGTACCTTAAGAATAGATAACATCCGCCGGGTGGTTTACTGTTTGGTTGTTTGAAGTTGGCTGTGTCTCCGCTTGCTCAGAACAGTCATCATTCTTCTTGGCTATGTCTACATGGACGAATTTCAGAACAGTTTACGGAAATCATTATCCGCGACCAGTTGCCTATTGCTTGCGTGATATTTGATGGAAAATAGAATGTTACGGCCCCCGATCCTTCCTACTCCTTTGTGTTTCTGTCACGCAGTAGTCAGATGCCACTTGTGTTGAAGCTGATGGAATCTTTTTTTTCATCGCACATTTAAAAGCCGGCCTCTCTGTCAATGAATCAGTTACACCTGTATTGTAATTACCTTGATTCAATAAGATTTCACTGACGTGACTCATAACTCGCTTTGCCGGGTTCATACGGTTTGATCACTTCTTCATCTATTTTGTGTCCTACGTTCGCAGTACAAGAAAGTGTATGAAATGATGTTATCGTGCTGTGCTTCCAAACACCCCCTCAACGTATTGTCTTCTATTTAACATCACCGAGTCCAGTATTATCTTTGTATACTTTTAGTTTTCACTCTGTTCCTATGTTTCATTCTCTGATTTCTCTATGTAACTTTCGAATGCACTTTTCAATGTACCTAAATGGTTAACATTGACCCTGGTCAACTGGTATTGTAGCTGCAGTCACCGCTCGCCGCAACAGTGGGAGCAAAAAACTATGATTCTCAAAGTCCTGTGTGGTTTGGGAAGACCGACGATTTTTTTGAAAGTTTATCGAAATTGGTAGGATATGGAAAGATATAACACAGCCATTCATTTTTCTTCAGTATACTTTTGAATACGTTAAAAAAATACGCATTCAGTTCCGATTGCTAAACCGAAGTCGATGGTTGTATTCCCTCTTCCTCGATATCTCAATCTGAAGTGTTAAGAAAGTGTCGTCCTTTCGGCATACCGGAAGTTACGTCGGAGCCACAAGAATTTAACAACCGAATGGATCAGGCATGCCGTTTTTATTTAAAGACAGTTGTGAAACACGAGATTTTCAGCTGGATCTTTAGTGCAGCGATTGTTTGTTTTGTAGACGTTGAAGCTGCAACTAACCCGAAGATCACATTCATGGTCGACATTGGCTCCTGTGCACATGGGAGGGATTTTACTGCTAAGACTTTCAACAGAGTCTAATATCTCTCCAAAATGTGGTATAGGGAGTCCGGTAAATGGCTGTTCTGTTGAATCCGTGAAAAAGTCTATATTCAGTTAACCGTTCTTTGCTGACTAGGCGAGTTAGAGGAGGAAAACTGCGATATCCTAAAACACAGTCTCGAGATTTTTTGACGATCTTTTCAAAAAATGACAGTACTAAATTCAAAATTTTCGACCAGTAAAATTAAACACATAAAGTTGCTTAACCAGTCTATGTACGCATAGCTGGAATTAACGAATACATCATACTACGATAGACGACGTTGCAAATACTAATTGTTTCTCGTGAACAAACAACCAGTAAACGTAGCTTTAGTGCCAGCATTGTGATTGCCATCGAAAATCCGATTCCACTGCTGTTCCTATCGCTAATCAACTCTTCTATGCATGCTATGTCATGAAAGCTTGAAAGAAGAAAGAGTGGATTGAATAGAGAAGAATGAAACACAGAAGTATTGAGAATTGAAGACAGAATTGAGAACGTAATAACTGAGGTATTGTGCACTCCCAGCTAATGGATAAGCTTTGAACCTGAATCGCCCCGGTGAAATCAGCCTGGTAGTAAAATCGGTTTCTGTTGGTTGGTCTGATCAGCTCATTGAGATGGAAATCAAATTGATAAGCTAGTTTTACTAGTCTGTAACTAGTAGTAGTTTTTCTTCGGTTCTGTTTCGCTTCTTGTGACTGAAAAATATTGCTCACTCCTACTTATGCTTCCACAACAGCCTTCCATAAATGACAATAGTGGACTTTTGGCACATGTGGTTCAAAGTGATATTTGGTTCGGTTTGTAAATCTTTAAAAGTAAGCATTTCAGAGTTTGAATTTTTAAGTGATTTTAGAATGTGAACTTTGGTGGCAGAAAACATTTCAGATGGAAATTATATTAGAAGAGAAACGGAGTTTATTAGGAAATCAGTTATTCTTGTGGATACACATACGCCATTGATTATGAACTGCTCGCAAATGGGCTAATTCAATGTCAGAGTCAGTAGCGTACTTCCTTATTGGTGTTGTGTAAATATCGTTGTTTTTTCAAGATTTTTCACTCCCATCCCTATTGTTGTACGTTGTTCATGACAGATAGTGTAATAGACGCTGAAAAGCTTCAGAAAATATGAATGTTTTGCACTGATTGGCTGCAGACGACTTACTACTGTTTATTACAAATAAGCGTAAGCACTATGCGTTCACCACTCATGCCGTACTAAATATTTTTTGAACCTGAAACCGATCCGCTTGATTTATAAAAAAAAACGTTTATTCGGCGGCGTCTTGGTTTGTCCAATTTGGACTGCCTTACCAGAGTCTATCCTGGTAGTATCGTCACTCGATGATTTCAGCTACAAGCTAGGTGCGCGTATTCAAAAGATTGAACCTTCACCGAATAGCTTGCTCAGTACTCATTCCGGTCCAGTGAAATCGAGCTCAACCGTTCCTGATTGTCTCTAATCAATTGTTGTTTGTTGCGTGTTTCTACGTGCTTGATAAGCTGCAGTTCGGTTTGCTTTATTTTTTTCTAATTCGCACTGTTGAAGTGGTCGAATCTCCTAATCCGTTTCATCGAGATAGTGGTACTCTTCTTCTGTCATTCATTCCAATTCGTTCAACGCAGGATTAGATGTACGTTCTTTAAAGTTGTTTTGATTTGTAACCTTCTCGTGCATCCTATTGATAGTTTTCAACCAATGATCCGAAACATTATGCAGTTCTGAACTTAGCTATCAGCACTCGCCGACTTTGCTTACAGGCGGGTTCATAAGTTATGACCACCTTGCAGCTTTATCCAATCTTAGCGCGCAAGGCGGTTGTGATTTCGAACTCTACCTACTTTTATCTCAAATTCGCTGAACTACGTCGAACTAGGATGCCATATAACACCATGTAGCAGGTAAGCATCAGTGAGAACCACTGATTTATTGCTGTCTATGATGTACTGAACATCTAACGTAAGACATATGCTGTTCTCGTTGATGTCTGAGTGTAATCCGTTGTGGCCATCACTCGGAAGTCATCTATAACAGACGCGCCCGTCGGAGAAAGGCTTACATATATTCAGTTGTTTTTTGTGTTTCTCTTTAGGAAGTTTCCTGTTTCGTTTGTTTTCGCAGACGTGCTGTCTGTTGCTCCCAGCCTATCTGCATCTGCTTTATCCTCATCATAACTGACACTACTGCATGAAAACAAGACTTAAACCAACTTTTGAAAGACTTCTGATGGTGGGGTCATGGGTATCAGGGAACGGATGTACTTGTAGTCGCAATTTCTGTTCTCCAGCTGTTTTTTTAACTATTTGCTGTAGTATTTACCGACGCATTCAGAAGTCTCCGCGATATTCCTGATGCAAATGTAACAGTCAAGTTGTTAAGCACATGGCTTTCGGTTTTCTTCTCCGTCCTTAACTTGCGTCATGCTGTTTGCCGTTTGAGTTTTCAAGGATACGGACCTGCTGCGATAGCGATTTACCGTGTTCTCATGTGAAACGACACTCAATGAGGTCTTATGACTTTGTCCGAAATATCCAGAGCTACCACCTTCCTCTCCTCTGTGCGGCTATGTGGCCTCGGGATGAAAATGGTCTGTGTTTGTTTTCTTTTAGTTTCCGTTGTCAAAATATCACCTTTCGCGTCCAGTGGCAACAACAGTGTGACCGGGCAACGACGTAGTTACGTAATGTGAAGACCCCAACTGTTATGTTGGAAAAGAAGGTGGTAAGGTCTCGCCCGCCTGGTTGAGGCCCTCGTGATCTCTCAAATCGCTGGTTGGAGAGGCTGTCCGAAATGGCAGTCACAGTCAATGTCTTGCATTCATAACCCTTCAAGTTTTTCGGATTAGTCATTGTTCTATCTTTTTTCCAACCTTCTTGGTAAGACTTCTTCCTACTGGTTATTCCATATCGTCGTTTCAATGAATGGCGGCCAGACACACAGCGCCTTCTGATCAGGTTCGTGGCCGTTATGATTGAGTACAAGTACCAACAACGTCTAAGAAGTGTATGACTATTGCAGTGTTTGCTTATGTCAGGGTGTCTTTCGATCTAGCCGCATGCACTAACTCCTCGCGTCGGACTACTCTTCAGCATGCCGCTTAAGTACCTTCTAAATAGTTCGTTGTCCCCCAACTACAGGCTGGAAAATGCAGTCTGGAAATATGAAGAGGCTTAATTGGATCACTCTGGCTGCTGTGGTGGAATAGAAAAGGTAATGAATGCTATTGATCACAAGCCTTTATGACACTTGTACTGTTATCAGTGACGTCTTCGTTTTTATCTGCTTGTCTCCTTCTAATCTATCCCATTCTTACTCGCGAATTTTTGTGTGCTTCTGTCTACGCTGCACTATTTTCATTGTGCGTCGAGATGATGTGACGGGTGCACGAATGCGTAGACGCATACATTGTGAGCCATCGTTTTACCGTCCATTCCCTCCGTTTGGATGTATCCGGAATGTCTGTTTCAATTGTGCGCTCAAGTGTGCGTGTGCGTGTGTACGCTGAGTCGTTCACTTCCACTAGGCCCTTGCGTGAGATTACAAAATCACTGTCACGTGTGTGTATTGTTCTGGGGTCACAGTTGCCATATGTATCGATCAATATTTTTCTCTGCCACTTTCAGCTGATAGTGTGCCTCTCTCTATGTATGTGCGGGTCTCTGTGTAGAATCATTTGTAATAGTTGAGTTTGTTGCAGTTTTCAGTTGAGTGGTGATTTGTCCATCTCGAAATGTTCCGTTAATCTAAACTCGCATAGACACCGGTTAGATATTATCATAATTACGGTGGTGCTCGTGAGTGGTGGTAACCAGCTCGCTTTCCCAGCTTTCTTTATTTTCGTACAATGTGATCAATGACGCGATCAATTCGGTCTTCCGTCTGACGATTTGTTTGTCCTCGATCAATTTCACCTGGTCAGGACAGAATGTCGCGCTCGCCTTTGTCCGGGGCTACGTTGTGTGATCCGGTCAGCCGGCACTTGAAATCACGCTGGTATATTTGGCTGCATAAACATTTTTGTCTACGCTCCTAGTCGCGCCTGTCTCGTCTCAGCCCCAGTTTCCACTGCGGCTTGCACTGGCTTGCCTGTGGATTGGATGCACATGCCACTCGCGCCACACGGCTGGGTCAGTGCTGGCATCAGTTGTCCTATGTACGCGCTTACGTACTACGCACCAATACAATCGATAGCAATACCAAAACACGCTTTGACCCAGTCAACGGACAGGGCGTTCTATTGTAGGTCAGTGCGTGTGTGTACGCGCAGTCGCGTGATGCCCATTGAGACGATGTAACAGCTGGGTGAGGTCATTTGCACTGCAGCGCCGAGCGTATCGTGCATCGAACGTACTGTCGCCACACGCGTGGTGTGGCCCATTTTATCGTTGTCCTTCCTCTGAACATCTTTAGACCTTCTGTTGACCACTGTTCAAAATGCGTTGACAATCAGCGAGCTTGCATGTTCATTAAGGACATGTCCTGAGAAATTCAAATATCCTTCAACAGGATATTTGGGCTCTATTGTCCTTCCCATGACTTGTCACACCAGGCCCAAACTTTACATACTGAAACCAATATCCTGAGGGTAGACTCATTGGGTGGTTACACAGTTGTTGTAGAACCATACAGCATCATGCTGTTCGTATTCGAATATAGGATTAGTACTATTTTAGCCAACATGATATCGGTTGTTAGGATCGTCTGCGTTGTGGTTCAAAGGGTTTTCTTTTACACCAGATTTCTATCAAACAGACCCTTTATCATATGCAGCTTAGATAATATCAAGTCGCCCAAACCCAGGCAGTTTCGTCTAGGCTTTTTTGGATTCGAGTCCGTAACTGCAGCCCAGTTTTTCTGACGTTATCACCAAGCTATCTTACGCTCCCCTCGATCATGAATTGCACGAACTGAACCGTATTTGGCACAGCACAAGTTGTGGTACACGGATCAATTTTCTCCTCACTAATGTGTGGTAGTCGTGGTTCCTATTAACATGAATATCATTACTGATAAGTAGTCGGGGATTTGTACATCACACACGACTGGTCGCAGATGTCGCATTCCCATAGACCTTCCAGTCGGTTGTGTGTGATGTTCAACTTGAAATATCGCCCAGCAGGTCTAATGAGATCGGGGAGTTCGACCTGTCTAGCAATTCCTAATCGCGGGGTTATCGATTGGAGTTTGCAGGACAGTAACTGTGTCTCCTATCGAGACGATCGGGCAACCTGATCATTACTCACAAGCGAAAGTGATTGAGCGTTCATGTATGATAATTCGGTCGTGCCTAATGTGAGCTCAATGGCGCAGTGGTCAACACGGTTGCCTCATCAAAGCGTGGTCGGAATTCTAGTTCCAACAGTGACAAGCATATGCACTACTGACGAGCTCTGATAAGAGTGAAGCTTGAGTCTGGTGCTTCTGCTGTTCGAAAGGGGCCGTCTGGAAAGTCTGTGGGACTACGACAGTTGCGATCATTTGTGTGATGTTCAACTTGAAATGTATATCATCACCAAAGGTCTTCTTACTATCCATTTCATAAGTAGCTTTCATTCTCATGCAATGTGGTTGTTATGAAAAGTTATTTGTGGTGTTCATTCTGGTAATACGCCAAGATCCTGACCTCAAATTCTGATGAAATCTAGTGAGATTTCCTCTGTTTCGTCGACTTTACATTAACTGAACTAGTTCAGCGAATCGAACGACAAGTATGTTTGTCACAGTTATTGGGTCCCATGGTTCGTCATTGAGAACTAGTGAGAGCCTATACATACATGTGAACACACGCTTTAAACTTTGAACCGTGCTCGTGGATACCACGACTGAGACTGTCACTGATACTGCCAGTGCTTCGCGAATTGGCATATAAATGGATACAAATTTACGAAGAAAAATGAGGAATGAGCAAACCTTACTGTTACGAACTCACCATTGTGTTTGTAACCAGTGGCATAGATGATCATATGGTTTTCAGCCTGGTAGTTATTACCTCCTCCAAGCAGGTAGGTTAAGGGTTGCCTAGCTGTGATCAACACTTGTATGACCACTTTATGCTTTCTTTCAACTGTCAACTATCGCATTGAATAATATTTGGTTTCTGTAAGTGATCCGTGTACATGCTGACTCTACACGATCCACAACCAGGTCAACTGTGCATTTTTATTACCTCTTGTGAATTTTTCCGATTTCCAAAATGCACGCCAACGGATTGTCACGTTGCTCATACGATTAGCCTGTTCCATGTAGGAAACAATCGTAATCGAAGACCGAGGGTTTACATGCATTTTCTTCAGTGCAAAGTTGAACTAAGTGCATATTCACATTGTAACCCCTCCTCCTCGTCATTGTAATGTTACAAGAAATGAAGCTTTACCAGTGTATCGCTTGGTTTTATTATCCTCGTAAAAACTTAGCCAGCAATATTATGGACCGATAATTTTGCCACTATCCATATAAGTGAAGCAACCAACTGTCTCAAACGGTCTCAAGAGCTAGCCCACTCTTTTGACATAGCACTTTAAAGGTTACCTTTATCATTTAGCCGATTTGGCATGGTTGTTTGCTGAGGGGTCAACTAAAGCAATGTCGTCCACTTACTGAATATCACTGACATTGTGTAGTATAGTTCTCTATCTGGACTTTCATTTTGTGTGTATAGTGAATCTCTGTTTTATGAGATGTGCACAATGTTTGCGATTGGCCCACATTATTGTCACGCATTACTGTACTTGCATTGATGGCTGGAGCTCCGTCTACCTTAATTTTTCCTACATATCTCTAGCAGCTTGTCATCGTACAGTTCACTGTCACTTAGTAGTCACGTCGTGACGAAGACTGTGGCATCATCAAAGTTGTAACTTTCAAACTGTTATCAGACAGCTCGTCAATTGCATGACGTCATGATTATAATGAAACAGATATTGTGTTGTCAATAAGACGTATTTCGTTAGACTGAAGCTTATCTGGTACATCTTATGCTGATTTTCCTAAAGGCCAGTATGATACGATGCTAGCCGTGCTATTTCTCAGATTCTCGTCAGTATTGTGTAAATCGCTCCTGACACACTTATATTCGGCTAGCTTTAGTTGTTCGAGTTTTTTTATCTGCTCTCCGTGGGCTTTAAACGGTTCATCCCATCTTCGTTATCAGATTAAGCACTTGTGATGGTGAAACCTCCCTTCAACGACCATCTTTCAGGACCCGGAAAAATGTTCATTCCACAGAAATGATTGTCTTGAGGTTTGGCTAACAGCGACTGCCGCCCCGAAAAAAAAGAAAGAAACATCGGTTTCATCCCTTTACAGACTGTTTTACCATTATACGTTACAGAGTTCTGGCGCGACAGATTTGATGATAAGCTCCTGGAGGCCTCCTCGAAATTACTGTTTAATTACAACGAGCAGAATTTCTTATTTACCTGGAAAGGTGTGATTGCGAGATTATTTGAAATGTATCTTCCGTGATGCCTAAATAAACATCTTTGTAACTGCAGTGGGTAAAGCCTGATTTTAGATTATTAAGAACAATTCTTAAACAATCAGGAAAGTAACATCGACCCAATTATTGGTGTTGATGCAGCCTCTTCAGAATCTCTTGTGTCAAACAGAAGGTATGAACCTCAACCATATAGTTTTTAAGGTGTTGCAATGAAAGCTCTCTACAGCGATCGACTTTCTTTACCCAAACACAATGGTCTCTCTAGGGACGTCATCTTCGTGAAGAAGTTCGAAAAATAACTATACATTAATATGTAAGCTATACTTACTCAAAAATGTTAAAGGAAAATCAGTTTCGATTTTGATCTGTTTATCATTATCGATTACATGTCTGCCAAATGTGTGATGTTTTTCTGTCTGTTGTCATAAGCTCATTTGTAGGTCATCCAAAAGCTGATCACTTTGAGAAGCAACTTTATATTATTCCACACGGTGTACATTCCCAACCAAGCGCAGATTATTGTGGCTTGTTTGATCGAGACACCCTTTTCTTCTTTCGTCCTCTCTTAACGGTTTTCCCTCCTCTGTTTGTCCTGAGTAGTCACGGGTGCACTCCGCATCGTTATCCAAAATGCACACCTATGAAACAGAGCTGGAGGCTTACAAAAGTCTGAAAGCTCCTGCATCTCTAAGGTAGGAGACTGACTGTATAGGTAAATCTTCGCCGAGGATGCTTGCACTACTACTTGGATTTACTTGAATCTTTTCATCCTGTTTTCTGTCGGAGATGTACATTGTTCGAACCGTGACCTGGTGATAAAGGCCTCAGCTTTGTCCCGTGCTGGTACCATTCCACAAATAGCATACTCCCACATGGACAAATACAGTCCTTGTTGACTCGTTGCGCCTAACGGTACGAATCACCTTCATTTTCACACGGAGTTTAAATTTTGACTTCTTGTGTTTGGCTATTGTATAACGTCCTCTGATTAAATGTGCGGTTAATTCACAATTTGACCAATGTATGATGTAGCCCATCTTTGCTCTATGTCGGTTTACCAGTGTCTCTTTGAGGCCACCGTCGTTTCAAAACCTTCTTGGTACCGTTCCTATGGCTGACAGCGAGAGAGCGAAATGTTTTCGCGTGGTAGTCAAAGTTTTGGCCATGTGTGACAATGATTGGTCGCCATACGAGGACTTCGTGAATGTCAAACGTGTGTTCACTGTAATGTGGTTAAGGAGACAATCACTATAAAGTAGGGCGATATGCCAGACACTTCGCAAATAAGGATATCAATTACTGAGTAGAATGAACTAATATCGCGGGTAATTGACACTCACAGCTCGGACACCATTGAATACGACAATCCACCAACAGCGTTCTCAACCGAACGTGTTCGTTCTTTTGAACCCCAGCACAGAGGTATTGTTGATCCCAACTTTGGTATCAGTGCCTCCATGCCCTCAAACGGGTCCACATATTGGTCTCTAGGTTGTCCATTCCAGGTTAATCAGCACACGCAACCGGTGTACGAAGTGGCAAGCAGCTGGTTCATATACCTGTGCCCTCTCTATTCCAATAACACATTCAACGGTATGTTTACAAGGTCACTAGGCTATGTAATAGCAAGTAAAACTTGTTTACTGGACTTTACATTCCGCAAAATAACAATTGGATCCAACAATATAGAAAGTTGTTGGACAACAATATCAGAATTTGCCAGTTAAAATGTAACTTACAATATGTGATTTATCACTTCATGCATGCGTGACAATAGACACATTTCTCCTTAGCTAACACGTTTGTAACTTCGATTCCTGATGTCCTGGTCCAAGTCACTTTTCGTATACCGCTGGAAATGTCACCTCGAGGATGCCCTGTTGTTTGCCCAAATCCAAACCGGTCATGATTCGACTTCTTTTTAGATGTTGTCAGACGTGAATGCACATCACACGTAATTATTTAATCTCAAAGTTTACGTCGTTTTTTGATATTCGAAATTTATATTCTCTTATCTCACCTTACAGAAGAGCCGATTAGTTTGTCTGCCGCGCTATCATTCTCACTCAGAATATCAAAAGGCACCGACTCCTCTTTTTTTCCTCAAATTACTCAAGTGTTATGGATTTTTTGTTAATCACTCGCATGCTCCAATCGGAACCAAAGTCCATTCTCTGTTCTTGTCCGAAATATATTTAGCTTTTCAGTTTTGTTACAGTTTGACATGATTTTTTCACAAGGCTAATCTCTTTACTAAATGTAACAGCTACAGTTTTTTCCCTCAATTACTTTTCAAACCCCACACGATCTCTTTTATTAACTTTCAATATGTGCGCACTCCACCAGTTTCCTTGCTCTCCAATAGGTTGCCATCATATCTTGAGGAAATATTTCATACTTTTAGCAAGCCCCTCTTCGATACTGATCACGTTGCAGCTGTTTTTCCTTCTTACAGCAAGGGACATATTGTTTCTATAGACAACACTTTAAAATTTCTAAAAGTTTATTAAAATCCGAAATACATCTTTACCCAGGTGCTATTAGAGATCTTTTTGTCGTATTTGTGCCGGGATTCTCTTCTAATTCACCCAGTACGCTATCAAGTTAATGGTGAGCGTGTTGTGACTAAACTGAATTCGAACTTACCGGGCAACCTTTTTGCCAAAGTTGTAACTATTGTATCCGGAATGTTGCGTATACCGCGACTTGATTTATCACGGAGACTGACGCACACTATACACAGTTCACCACCTTGAACGAACGCACTCGTTTGCATATAATGCTTTTCTTGGTTTCTGTCCACTTAATCATTTTTCATTTGGGCTTTATTCTTGTTTCCTAACCTCCGTCTACGGTATTCCGTACGCCCGTGGGATGGTAATTTTGTTTCGTGGTACTCAGGGAGCAGTTCGCAGTGTTCACGTTCATGTACCTATCATTCACAATTGTTGTGGATATTTCACCACATGATATATTTCACTTGTCCAGTTGCAGTAAGCGATTTTGCTGCTCTTCGTTACACTCTGGACAAACCGCGTTTGTAGGTGGTGTTCAGCCCAGGGCTGGTTACGCTTGTCTGTGTGATCATTCAACGCCTGCCCCTCTCCTTCGGATGTAAGCAAAATACTCTTAAGGTACCCGTTGAATTTAAACAACCGGAAGTGATTTTACATATACGAATCTTCTACTGACTGTTCGTGAGGTTTGGTTGGTCTTGAACCCTCGCATCGCAGATTTGACACATTATCTGCGTTCGCGTTAAAAGTCTAGTTTGTTTGACAGTTGACTTTTTTTACGGTGTCTTCCCACTTGTGGACAAATTTTATTGACTGTATTCTTTTCCACTTTCTCTCCTCCATAGATCCGGAAACACAACCCGATATTGATATCTCGAACATTCCATGTCGTGTGTGCGGTGGACGATCGTCAGGGTTTCATTTCGGCGCACTTACTTGCGAGGGTTGTAAAGTGAGTTGTACTCAACACAGTCAATTGCGTCTCTTGCTCGGTCATCATCTATCACTTGGGATTCACTGTATACCCGTGCTTTTGTTTGCGTTACCTGGAAACTAGATTGATGTTCCTGGGGCTTATTTATCTATTTTCAATACAGTATCTGTTGTTTCTAAAAATGGATTTCGGGGTTTCCGACACCTCAGATTCCATTTTTGCTTAGGCTATTCTTTAACTCCCAAACTTTTCATTTATGTTGACTGGTCAAACCGTGTTGGCTAATATCCCATCATCATGAACGATTTCTTATTTCCTAACACATACTCCCGATCACACAATTGTGGATTCAAGCTCGAGTCGCCTTAACTTCCACCGTATGTATTTCAACAGTCTGGCGGTATCCAACCCTTTTCAAATATGACCCGATCTTTCACTTCGTGATAACTGCGTTTTGTTGGGAACACTGTAAGCCTAACTTACACACCACAAACAGGTGTTGAAACATCTTTTATTTGCGTGGTTTCCGTAACTCTAGCTGTCTCTCCAAGTTGGATCACAATTCTCACCATATCTTCTTCCGTCTAGCTCTTATCCAACCCTTTTCAAATATGACCCGATCTTTCACTTCGTGACAACTGCGTTTTGTTGGGAACAATGTAAGCCTAACTTACACACCACAAACAGGTGTTGAAACATCTTTTATTTGCGTGGTTTCCGTAACTCTAGCTGTCTCTCCAAGTTGGATCACAATTCTCACCATATCTTCTTCCGTCTAGCTCTTATCAAACGCTTCTATACAGACCACTTAGGAAGCAAGCGCCCCCTGTGAGTTTAGTAGACCAATTGTATACATGCGGCTGACAGATTTAGCCTGTGAGCACTCCGACACTCTGATACTTATGGACACAACCTAAGTAGGTTGTTCAGGACGTCGACCACACATGAACCGTTAACATTTTATTAAACGCCTTTAGTCAACAGAATGTGACATTCAAGTTCCCATCATCTAGATTAGCATTGTAGCTTATCCTAAATGTGGCTAACAATACCTCTTTATACGTATTTTATGTGTCCTCAAATTAATCCTTCTTCCGTGTTCGCTTTTCAGGGTTTTTTTCGACGTACTGAAGGTTCGGCCAGCTCATTGGTTTGTGTTGGGGGTCAGAATGCATGTACCATCACTCCACGTAGTCGGAACGCGTGTAAAAGCTGCCGCTTTCGTCGCTGCATCGTAGCTGGAATGTCCAAAAAAGGTAAGTCACTTCCAAGGAAAACGATATTTGGTCAGAGTTTCTTTATCCTCACCTAGAAAAGACACCCAATATATCTTAGCCGGCATTCACCGTAGTTAGTTAAAGCAATCCCTTGTATCTTACAGAGCACAGAATATATTTCTGTTTCGAACTCAAAATATGGTGCTCGCTGTGACTGTCTGTTATGTTCAACTACGTGTGGACCCTCTTTCTATCTGTGGTGTACAGTTAGTATTAAAAGATCACAAAATCACATTAAGTATATCATTATCGAACTAGCTCCACGGTTTATAATCCATGTATAGATTGAAGAGTACTCGCCTATAATCGCAGCCTTCGAGATCAGGCTAACTTCCACTAGCCTAATTTGAACCTAAGCACTACTGTGGAGTTTCACTTCTCCTGGAGCTCGTCAGTAACTCCCGTCTTTGTCACGTGCGGATTTTGACCTCCAGCTAGGCTTTTATAAAACAAACATGTTGACCGCTGAGCCATTGCAAACGGCTGAATTCTCAAGTGCAAATGCCCCGGTTGCCTGATTGTCTTGGGAGTGGACGGTACTTGTCCTGCTAACTCCCGTGGATGTCCCCACAATTAGGTCTTCCCTTCAAGCTGAACTTGCAAGTAATTAAACTTGCTGGACAATATTTTAACTACTGACAAGTGGTAAAGGTTTGAGTTTTGATATAAATTAAACACTATTCACGCTTCATATTTTCAACTAATAATACATGTGATTAATCGACTTATTGTTGTTCGGGGAGATCTCAACATCTTCGCTATCCAACGTCTACCTGATCCCAGTACAATGGTTGCTCGGCGTATTTTTTTCCCGTTCAACTTGATGTTCGCCTTTAGCCGTCTGTTGGAATGATGATTCATTTAGCTCACCATAGACTTTGAGGGCTTGACTCAACACCACACATGACCTTCACGTGACGCATTGTTGTTCTGTACCACGCCGAACTGTCATGCTGTACGTCAACGAAGTTCAACCTAACATTAAACGATGGCTGTTGATGGATAAACCACTGTGCCCGACCTGGTTCCCTGCCAGGACTAGTCAATAGCAGTACTGACTATCAGTCATAATCCAGTGGAAGGATGCATTGTGCATCCTGCATGGATGGACTCGATCCGAAGGGCCTGTGGATAGAACCACTACTGGTTACCGACCCTCGATGGATTGCGAACTCCATACTTCGCCCCAACGCCATGTGGGTTGAGTTTCTTTTGAACCAGACGTTCTGGATTGGGCCTGTCAACCCAACCGCTTTTTTGTTCTGGACAACCATGAATTGTTCTGCTGTCCAATCGCGAACTCATATCAGTTGTTAATTTTGACTTGTATTCTTTCGCTGAGGTTTCGGTGACCAGCTTTGATCCCATGTCACACTTACCACACAAAACTAATCTCTCTCATTTTCAACTCTATTATTAAATAATTCTATATCCGGTGGTCCCCAGTTTTGTTTTCAAACATTCAAAACGACCCAAAAGTTGCCTCGTTTGCTGCTCGCAACGGAGACCACATCTAGAATGACAGTGTGCCAAACACCAAGGTGGTGTCTTTGTCTGGTGGATACAAACCTCTATTTGTCCCCGAACACCATGTAACCTTGTCATCTTCAGTGTTCCAACACTGATGTATATAAGTGAACAGACAGCTCTCGTGCGTAATTTGGAAAGCCCCCGTCATCTGTATCTGTAGTCGTGCTGAAACACGGCTTCAGGATTCTGGCGCTGTGCTGTAACTTTAACCTCCATAGGTTGCTCCACCACGCGCAAACAATATGCGCTTGTCTGACGATTGTGGCTGAAATCATCGGCCAAACCGATGTTGGACTTATCCTGAGCGCATGCGGAAAGAAGGCGCTGTCTGACTGGATACTCGTCAACAACCGTCTGCGCTGTTAGACTCGAATGCACGGCTAGACCACCGGGATGCACTCGTCACAACAGCAACATATGCCCCACGAATAATATAGTCCAGACGCAATCATAGATGGTGTTTACCACCAGCTCACCAACCTCTTGCAAACCGCGCGGCGAACAGACATTGTAGTACTGACTGGAGACTTAAATGCTCAGGTAAGCAATCTAAACACTGTCGAGCATGATTTAGGTGGCCCATATTGTTACGGACACTGAACAGACAACCGTGAACGTTTATTGCAATATTGTGCTGACAACGGTCTGTTTCTGGCAAGTACTAATTTTTGGCATCAGTTTACCACTTGCCGATCTCGATTGCCGAATTAGTCGTGGACACAGATTGACGACATGACCGCAGGCTATCGATGACGTGGCTGTTTCCAAGACTGTAAAGTCAGTCTGGAGCACCTGTGCGCATTCTGATCATGTAATAGCATGTACCGAGTTCATTTAACGCTTTGATGGGGAGCCCATTTGTTGTCAACCGTAAGTTGGCCCATCCAAACTGACAGAAATGCGTCCTCTACATTTGTCAGTGTGCGCTTGTCTCTAGTCTAGGATTCATCTATCAGGCGACCTTTAAGCAAACTGGACACATACGGCATGCACTGCGTAAGCGTGGCACTGTCTAGTGTGGTACTACTACCCATCTGGCCATCAGTCGCTAGGCCTCCATGCAACCTCTGAAAGTTCTTGACTGTTGGCAAAATATACCAACTAGTAGCGAATACAATTCATCGTGTGAGACTGCTCGTTTGGAACTGCGGGAACAGCTACGAGAGGATCGTGAGGCCTGGTGGACACAACGCGCTATCGAGATGGAACAAGCCACTTCTACCGAGAATTTTCAAAAGCCTTCCCATCTCATCCGAGTAACGGGTATCAGGAAGCCAGGTGCGAGCGAATCCAGCGGTGAATACCGTGTCATCATTGACGAATTTTGTCGACGTGTCTTCGGAACGGATAAACTCTGTTGACTCCTGGGCGTAATGATCTTGTCTCACAGGCTTCGTTGGTTTGGCCACATTTTGCCAATGCCAAACTAACGCCTGCCACATCATGCCTTATTTACTAGTAGTTGGATAGGCTGAAAGCGGCGGCCTAATGACCAGTGTATGATTAAGGTTCTGGATTTAGAGGCACTTACACTGAGGCTTGCTCCCATAGGGTGTTCCCGGTTTTCAAACTGAAGTCCAAAAGACGATGAGGACTTTTTGTTAAAAACGTTTTGTAACATGGCAAAGAACAGGAGTCAGTGGCGCTCTTGTTGTGAATCTCTTTTGACACCGGTGTAATTTCCTAACCTCCTGCAACTTTGTTCTTTTTTTCCTCCCGCAATACGTTTTTCTTTCCACGTCTACCACTTCATGTGATTACTGTGTGTTAAATATATATGCCTAATAGAATATATATCTATGACCTCAGTACAGTGAGATTACCCCGACAAGACCTTTAAGAGAATGAACCTGAAATAGATCAGTGAAGTCATCAGGCTTGTTCAGTCTTTCTGTTGTTCCATTCAATCAATCGAGGTTGGAGGCAGCTGGTAATTTGCGCTGCCCGTGTCCAGGACTGGCACCGCAGCGCGCGACCGATTGATTATGCTTGCCGTCCAGATGTTAACAGAACCGAGTGTTTGAAAGGGACGGGCCTCTAATTGGAATGAGCTTACGAAGGTATTCAGTGCATGTGTGTCTGATTTGAACTCCAACCGCAGGTTCGGACGCTGGTTTGTTCAAAAAGTAGCTCCAAATGAAACCACCTCTGGTTTCACCAAGTTGATACAGACTTGAAACGTGATCGTGAACTTGTGTGACAACAGTTACACCGTGGGCTCGCGAACTACAGTTGCAATCGCTGTCACATTTCTCAACACTATGTGCTTTTTATAGCATTTTGGCCGCTTCTTACACGGTCGGTTGCTTCAGAGGAGTTCATTGTATCGTCCGGAATCTTGACGGCCGTACTGGCAACTTAAAGTCTATGTTCCATTTTTCATTGTGAATGCATTTTTTGTTTCAGCCAATTGGAATCAGTTATTACAAGCTCCTATCTAAACAGCTTCCAGTCAGCATCCTGACCTTGAAGTCTCCCAGTGAACTTGGACGGCAATATTTTGCTGAACAGCATGTTGACTGTCTTAGGTGGCTCTAGTTTACGTGCTATCTGGTTCAATAGGCAGTTTTTAGCTTCAGACGTTGCTCTGAAATGTTTGAATTGTTTCACTTTCTGATCTGTTTGTGACTGTGATACTGCCTAATGTGAGAAAACTGATTCCCCCTAGATTGTGTGGTAGCTGGACGGAATGCAGAGGTGAAGGTGCTAAATTATAGTAACTTGGCATGGACACCATTATCTAGGTCCAAATTTGCAGGCTATCAGTGAGTGAAACCCGAACGAAGTACTCTTAGTAAAGGCAACATTCTACGTATTACACCACAAATATTCACTGTTGACGATATACTTGGTCATAAGTATTGGAGTAGGTATTTTCAAACATCAGGAGTCGTCATGGTAGCCGGGGTTCGAAGCCATAACCATGTGTATGATATCAATATCGTTATGTCACCCTCAGCTGTCATTGTGTTAATAACGTCACATTACGTGGTTCTTAGTCGTGACCATGGACGTTCATGTACATCGCAACTCCTCTCATCCTCTTGACAGTTTGTCTTTTATTCTGATGGGCAATCTGTTGAGGTCAATGATAGAACAGGCAAAACTCTGACAGCATTCATCTGTGATAATTTGCGACATCGATGTGTTATCGTCAGCCTCTTTTCGTGTGTGCACAGAGTTTGGAATGCCTAAGCACACACAATCCTTCTGCGTTACGAAACTTAGCTTGTTCGTGTGGATAGTTCTCATTGTAATATACATGTGCTATCTGAACACTGTATAATCACCCATGCGATTCGTCTACTTGTTTTCAGAAAGGGTTAGTTTAAAATATTGAAAGTCGTTTTGCTACGGAAGCGCTTGCTTCAGCATCTCAAGCACGTCCTTTTGTATATCAATCCATCTCTGACTGCCCGCTCACTTTTTCATTCTTTTTATTTTTCCGGGAACAAATAGCTAGTTGGTCAGTACATAGCGTGGGTTTGAAAAATAAAAGCTTCCAAATCGAAACACGTAGTCCGCTAACTTGTTATCAGCTTCCTCTAGGTGCTTCAAAGAATCACGCAATCCTCCGGAATTTAAACCAACTGCACTCTTTCCGTGAAATGTATTTATTTCACTCTCGTTTCCATTGTTGTCCCTTGCGCCTTCCACTAGCTTTGGGTCGACGTCCAATTTATTGTACTAAGTTTGGTTTATATGCACCGCTCGTCAACAATACGGTCCCTCTCACTGGAAAATAACGGGCATCCCTGACTGGCGCTATTTAATCCTCTCCTTCGTTTGTTTTTACAAAGGCTTATCTTTTCACATTTATCGTCTAATATTGGATCGCACCTGTGTCTTCGTACGGTAGAGGTTTTAAAAAATCCATCGCGTGAAACTCAAGGTGCTCCAATCGCACACAGCGGTAGCCACGATGCACCTCATCAGTCAGCGGTCTGGCATAGAAGCGCGTCGCATCGGTTGGAAATCTGAGTTGGCAGGTCATTTACATTTCATGACATGGCTATAAGACCCGACGTTTTACACATGACTGCTGCAAATCATCCCAGGGTACTCAGTTTTTTTAAATTTCTAATCGGCTGAGGCCATTGCACGACATGATATTGAAAGTGTGCTTCACATCCGTTCAGTCTCATTGAATTAGTGAAGAGGATCGTAAAACTGTTCGAGACAAAACTGTAAAAGCACTTTCACATGTACTGAATCGGAGAAGCCAATCGAGCATATTTCTTCTGTTCCCGTTCGGCACCCTAACGCATCGTTGCGATATGGTCCTCATAAATTATTTAAGACGTGTTGAACTCAGATCATTCCATTCACGTCCTAAGACAGTGCTCATTCATCAGTCCTAACATCCTCATATAATTGTCGATTGAATGTGTCCTTGATATGTTTGATCGGGTTTAGCTAAGGATCGTAGGCTAACCTGTCTGACTTGCTTTCAGCGAAGAAGGAGCTGTACTCTTACGATATTAGAGTATATATGATTGCATTGTTTTACTGAACAATTACGTCCTCCTTCACAAGCGGCACGTAGAACAGTAGTGCATATCTGTACACTCTGATAACATAATAACTGGCATTCCGCTCACCGTGCTTGGTACCCAGTTTACTTACACGTAGTTTGAAATAAGCTCAAAACCCTCACTGGAGTTCTTGCTGAACAGTATCTTATCCTTTTAAAGGTTATTTAAGTGTTAGCTCTGTGAAACAAGGCTTACCAACATGAGTGTCTCATCGTAACTGAAGTTGGTCCCTCTGCCATTCAAACGTATGCAAAGCATGAGTCCCCGACCACTTCATATAACTCTGGATACACTCATGGCTGATTAAGGTTAACCTACTCTACAGGACCATTCTCATATTGTCCTTGTGGAAACGTTCAACGGAAGCGTCTGTTTGACCTGCGACTAACTTATCCTTGCGTTAGATACCAGTTAGATTGAGATTAATGCCGTGGCCTTTTACTGGAAAAGAAATACACGACAGTGCATCTTTACGTCTGATGTTGTTTGGCTGTTCTACAATATCCTCTGGTGTTTGCTTAAATACCAAAACATAGCTTCACCCAAGCTCTGTAAACGTTACATCTTGTGACTTGGCATAATTGAAGATAACGTACTTCACTGACTGCTACCACCTGGGGCCATTATCATCCAAGCCTCGGATGCCATTCGATTTCAAGAGCCCGGCGTACCCCAGCTCCCAGCCTGACGTTAATCCGTGTGTTGTATTTTGTTTAAATTAGTGGTGGCCTGGTTGTTTGGGCGACGAGATTCGCCATTGTGGCCACAGGTTTCCATCTATATTCTTTCCTTAATCTGTCCATACTTTTTGTTTATTATCTGTTTGTGGTTCCCCGTGATGTCTACCAGATGACACAATATAGGGCAAATTACAACGCATTTCATCGCGGTGTAATGATAGAATGAGGATGTCATACAGTAGCTTATTTTGTTATTCGTCGTTGGTTATGTTGGTTGTAACGGTTTGTACCATTTGATGTTCACCAGATTGAGCGTATTGTAGTCTGAGTCACCGCTAATCTGGATGGAATTGGTAGGAACGTCGAAGATGATTTTGGTTGAACACTCAATCTTACCAGTGGCTAGAAAACTTCCACTGGTTATCAGCATCGTTATTGTAACTGACGTGCGTAGAACTTGAGTATAGCGAAGCGGTGTCCTAACTGTTTCCCAAGAATGTACATCTGGTTTGTCGTATTTCTAAAAATCACCTAACTGTGTCTAGTTCTGATTGTGAGGTATGCGAGTATCTAGTGCCAGATTTGTTTAATGGTTTCTGTCTGTTCGACAGGGCCCTATCAGAATGTTTTATCAGTTAGAACCTTTCTATTTTACTCACGTCATCAGAATTTAGACAGAGAAAAAAACATTTCCTCAACGGCGGTTCATCGTCCTCTTTTTGTCCACTTGTTGTGAGCGCACCAAAATTATGTGTATCTGAGATGAAGGCAGGATAATGTTCATTGGAATCTTTTATGAGGAGCGGTTATTTAGCTCCCTTCCAGCTGGCATCCAGTAGAGTTATGTTGTTTTTTTGCATCCTATCCGCAGACGAATACATTTAGGATATTTTCGATATCTCTCGCATTCCTGTTCAGCCGTGGTCATGTGTTCGTCCTACCAACCACAGCACATCTGGCGCAGTGGGCACATCCTCTCACTTTCTGTTAAAGTGGTTGCCGTGTCCAATTTCAATTGCTGTCGTAGCAATAGCCACAACTCCCCTATCACAGAAACAACAGACGACGTTTACTTGTTTGCCAGTCAACTGTTGTCGCATGTCGTTTGCTCGTCCGTTCTGGTGCACACATACACTGTGGGCATGGTGGTAGTTTACTGGTAACCCGATCCACATGTACGGTTTATCACTCCGGCAAACATTGGCTCTGGAGACCCATGTTGCCGTCTCCGCCTCAATTGTCGTCCACTGGAGACGGACCTGGTAGGGTAGGGGGTGGGATTATCTGCTGGACGGATAGAGCACTCAGCCTCGCGTCAGACCTAAGCATCCCGCTTCTGACTTCATTCGGTTTGCCAATGAGCACACAAACTCGTGCCGGTCTGTGTTGATGTGCCCCGGAAACATGCGGCAAACGGGTGTGAAGCCGTTTGTTGTGAACTGACTATCTTGACCGGCCAGCATCTTTCCAGGCTATTCATTTATGTTGATGATGATGATCTGTGACCCAGTCTGTTGAACGAATACAGTGACAAAAACAACAGTCGCCGTTGTTGTTACTTTGCGAATTTTTAGCGTTCACCTGTGTGTTTGTGTGCATTTGCAGCTTCTTGTTGGACATGCCGTCAGCATTTTGTTCGGTATTTGTCTCTGATGTTGTTGTTGATCGTGCCTTCATTGCATCATCTGCACACATTTGCCAAAGCTCTTTATGTATGCCTTTGTTTTTTTTGTCTGTCTGTCTGGCCGTTCCGATTGAAAGCCATAAATCATCAGTTTTGTACACTCGATGTCCTCACGACTCAGCTAGTCACTCGATCACCGCCTTCCCCTTTATGTTCTATTTCCTGATGTACAGGATACGTCATACAGTCCGAACCAATTAACCATTTCCCAACAAGATGTGTATTCCATGCGCCCATGTTATTAGCCTTACTGTTGGGTAAAATTGATTGAGGTTGCCTGACGGCTCTTTGTAAAATCCACTTGGTTTTTACCAAGTTTAAACTGTTAGCTCTCTCCTACTGACACCGCCTTTGTTGGGAATTTACTGTCCAATACTCTCCGTCGTCGTTCCGTGCACACCGTTCGCTTTCCTTTAACTGATAATTGGTAAATTCTGAAACTGTTGGTTTCGGTATATTTCAGTGTACATCAAAAAGGTATCAGTTTACTGGTACTGACTCACTAGCTGCTTATTCAATCATCCACAGTCAGTTGACATAAACCTAGCGATAGCTAGTGAGGTCATGGGGGCTGTTGACTGGTTCTTGTACCTAAGACCATACACTAGCGGCAACGAGAATATAGGAAATGAAGTCGAACCCCACAGACTTAACAACCAGGATGTTTTCTTCAATCTAGGTCATCTCCACTGGCATTGCAACATGTCATGAAAGCCGTATCATTGTATGATTACGAAGTATGGCTGCTTAGACTTAACGGTTTTTGAAAGATTCGATCGTTGATGTCCGCTTTCATTTACACTCATCAGGGGGCATCAACGAATAAGTGGTGGTGATGTTACAAAGCGGATATTTGGTAGTGTAAGTCAAGCGGATTCCTTCGTGTAGTTTGTGGGATGCACACATTAACCTGTGCATGAACTATGCGCTAAGGATAGCAATCAGTCGTCTTCAATAGCGAGCTCTAGCTGATTAGCATAAGGCTCGAGGTGGACAGACGATGCTTCGGCATAGTGGAATGCAAGCAGCCATCAGTAACATGACCACTGTGGACTAGATTTGTCTCCTGGTCAGAAGCTCCCACAAGTTTGATGACTGGGGATGATAGAAAGAATGACACCCTATCGTCTTTATTGGTGTAACTGCTGTCGTTCGATTTAGTTGTTTGTGAAGTTTATGCGACTAGCGATTCCACGAGGGAAGTGAACACAGCAAGAAAGGTGCACCAATGCTAATTGATTTAGTCCATTTGCCAAAACAGGTTGTTCGGTGTGAGTTTCGTAAATCTGATCCTCATGTCTACTTCCCGTTCGGCATCGTTTTCACAAATGACATAAGTATCCGAAACAGTGAACGAAAGCACGACTTCTATTATATCTTTATGCTTTTTTATGTGTGATATATGATTTAGTCGTATTTTTGTATGCATATTCGTACGACTGAACTAGATCCCCTCCGCCAGTGCAGTCACTTAAACAGCATTTGTTTTTAAAGTTTATGCACATTCCTGATACCGTTTGATGGTTTCCAGTTTCCCTCACGTGGAAGTTGTTCATACTAGTGCATTCTCACCGATATCACAAGGTGCATACGTGTGGCATGCTTTTTAATTATTTCAGGGCAAAATATCGTTATTTACCTCATGAATGATATGCTTACGAACGTCCGTAACGTGATGTAAAATTATTTTAAGATAGTTCCACTGACGACTTATGGTCCCCTTTAGCAAGAAACATTCTCGCCCAAGAAATACGGTTACCCAGTTTTTGCACCAGGTATCTTCTTTGAAGATACGAATCTCCAACAAGACTTAGGCACGGGAGTGAGACCAGTCCCCAGGGACGCATAACGCGACACTTTTGTCCGAATAAACTCGGCGTGTTTGTTTGCCAACTGCAGTACCGTACGTAAACACTTTTCACATTGCCCTGACGTACTGTAATCTTATCTACATCCGACACAGTAACCCGGTTCAAATCTTGTTCATGTAGTCTGATTCCACGTACATCTCACAATAATATTACGCGGTCATTCCGTCTTTTAGCGCTACCCATTTTGTCACAGCAAACAAGCAGATTCTATTACAAAATAGGCCATTGACTTTTTTTCTGGATAGCTTTCATTAAAAAAAGAAGTATACACAAATTTGGCAAAATAGCTGCTGCCGCTCCAAGTTGTTAATGTCATCAGGTCGAAGCGCTTACTCAACATTAGGTGGCCAAATAGACGTCAAATGTTTTGAAAATCGAGGCGTTATCGCCCAATGACAATGGCAGTTATTAGAATATCTTCCATTAAATCCAAAGAAGATTCGCTGTTGTATGCCTATCCCCTCATTTTGCATTTGTTCTATCTACGTCGTGTCACGAGGAGATGAGTCGATCGTTCTGAAATGTGGAAGATTCTAGCTTTCCAACAAATGTGACTGAACTTACAGGGCATTTTCAACTGACTCCATGGCTCTACTTATGTTTCCACGTTCTAATTGTGCTGATCGAAGTACATCATGCAAGCAAAACTATTGGGATAACGAGACATTGGTTTTCAGTGTGGTAAGAAGCGTTTCAGAACTCAACCCGTCCACGAGAGCAACGGATGGTGAACAAAATTCCATTTGTTGATGTATGGAAACTTGAGTAAAACCACTTAACTGAACCAGGAGCAGATACGACATCATCTGTCGTGGTCTGATAAACATCTTTTTTTCAGTAATCATTAGCCCTTCGTTTCCCTTGGTGATGTCCCCCGGATGCAGGAGGCATGCTTCAGCTGATGCATTATAGTTAGATACTCGCTGATCGTGCGAATGGCATTTTAAGCACTTTGTATAAGTTTACAATAGATGGTAATCAACTCACTATTTTCTCACGTTGAGGCGTTGCTTCACTTTCTGTTGCTCCTCGCTCCTTCAATTCGTCAAGAGATTGTGGTTTCCAAACGTGACACACTCCCATTTCAGACACCGTACACTATGAGATCATGGTTTAAGGTTTTAGACCGGCCCGTGTGCATTTGTAGCGTCATTCTTATAGGGTGTATTAGCTCGCTAACCATACGGAGATGCCGCGCTGTTCATTTTAATGGCCGAATTGGCAGCTGCTTTAAAGCATGAAAGTGTTAGACCTCTAGCGTATTATAGTCCCCCATTGCAGGTATGTTTCGGAGTACTTCGAAGTGGCACCACGAAGTGGTCCTACTAATCCTTGCATAACCACATTGTATGGAGTGGTTGCATAATTTTGCAGCCACTGTTCTTCATCTCCTTTGCATACTTCCTTTTCTAGGATAGCTATTAACAGAAATTTCAGCTTACAACTTTCTGAAAAGATTTATTCATATTTTCCAAAGAAGAAGATCATCATTAACCTGATAGTGAGAAACACATGGTCTGAAAACGAGTTGACCGTATAGGTTTGTCTCGGGGTCCTTCTAACCAAGCACACTGTGCATCGAACCCAAACAGTTTGATGTGGGATTGTGATAGGGCTTTTGCCTAAGTTAGTGGTATCTAAGCCGAACCATTTCGGGGCGCCTGAGATTCTTGACTTGAGTGTTTGCAGTATGGGAAAGAACCAGGGCATTCTTAACCAATTTCTTGGAGGTCTTTAAAACCTCGAACTAGCCCAGACCTCTCTTTATGATAGGCTTAACATGCCCATGAACCCGCTTAAAATAGTTGTTATAGTATTGGTCGCTCAGTGGAGAATTTCTGGGTTTGACCAGTGGTCAGTATCTCAACTTGCCTGTACTCATGCTGTTGCATGGCAGCAACTACCGCATGGTGTAGTGCAGGTTAGTTTGTACTTGTTTCATTTGGAAATGTAGTGCTTAGTATGATGACGTTCTCTTCACAACAATCTTTTGACAAGAATCACTCGGTAATCTGCTCCCCTCTAGAAGTTCTGTAGTACTTTAGCTCCCTACAGCATTGTCTGTAGGTACACGTCTATTTGAATAGTTATAAAAGAAATCACGTTGTTCTATTCACATCGATCGCATTACCTGAAATTAAAATGTCCTTTTCGTTTCAAGACGAAGTACCTTCACGAAACACCTCTTACAATATCTGAGAGGTATTTTTTGTTACAGGCTCATTGTTTTCATCCAGCTTGGACATTCAAACATGTTGATGTTTTAGACGCTATTTTTAAGAAACGTGCGCGCGTTTTAACCACTTTTCAGTTGACATTGACACCAATGATAGAGATACATGTTTCTAATCGGTCCAGTGTGACTAGGCAAAACTAATTCATCATTCCGAACAGATGTTGTAGTGCATAATTATCACAAAAACTCACCAATTGTGGTAATTTGTATATATTTTTAACCGGTTTTCATGACTACCCAATTGAATCTCAACTGCTGCGTTTTCCCGGTTTGTTCCGTTACTGACTGCAAGATCGTTGTCAATGAATTCCAAGCATCTAGTAATTTGTATTTGTTTACCATTATCTCGCGAAAAATCGTGTTTC
>JTDE01000260.1:75275-101827 GCA_014338405.1 Paragonimus skrjabini miyazakii
GCCTTGCATCTTTCACTCCATCACCTACCTGATTAGGTTGTCGGAGTTGAATGATCTGAAATTTCATAGATGGTTTTTTCTGTTTCCCCCATTCAGGCAGCTTGTCCAATTACCTCTTGTCGTCCCTTGTGCTGTCTTCTAGACAATGTCTCATCTGCTAATCAGATAACCCGATGGCCCGGTAATGTGCGCATTGCCTTTCGACTACTTCTACAGGTCTGCTTCGTGATCCATATTGCAATTCAGACACCTCTGTGAGAGCATACATCGCAACAACAAATACACAGCGTTTGTGATCGGTGTCTCTCCATGCTCTAACCGTACCTTCGAGTCTGACAGTGCAAAAGCGGCTGTTGACGGATATCCAGTCAAACAGCGTGAATGTTGATGTTATTCGGTCGAGTTACCTGTGAAGTAGGTATAAGTAATGATGTGGGGATAGTGAAAATCAGGAGGAAACTGCCACGACATCTTACTTTTAACCACAACTCGGATGTTTGTTTGCAAAGTGCGGGCACCTCGATGTTGTACATTTGAATTTAGACGTAAGGGTTTCTTTTAATGATTAGATCTTATCGCTTTCGTTTCTTTGGTCTTTTAATTCGGGTTAATTTCTTGTCGACATAGTTTCACGGCAGTTACGCATCAGTTTGAGCCACGTGTGTAATACTGTCTGTGATAGTGACGCTGGCAAACAGGAGTTTAGAATATAGGCGTGAACTCAAGAGGATCGCTCACATCGCGTAGATTCTAGTTGTCAGGTGATGTGTTGAAAATACCGACTCATCGTCGGCATCCTATTATGTTTTCTGCCAATCCCCCACTTTACTGGTGTGGCCTACACAGTGGCTTATCGGTGGGTTCGCAAGAAACTGTCAGTAGTGGTCTTGGAATTTTGGATCGTGTTCGTCTCCTACGCGAAGGTCCTTATGGCCCGTCCCGATCTCTAATTAAATTCGTCAGAGAATTCGACGACGTGAATGTTTTGTTGTTTGATTGGATCATCTTTGAATTGGGTTTAGTTAGTGTGACCGGGTGATGGAAGCTGCAACTGATCAGGTGAGGCTTCACACCCACTTTCAGTCCGATTGTTTGTTTTCACGGTGTAGACACCTTCCTGTTGGTTATTTGAGTGTAAGCATGCGGGTTTCAGGAACTTGATTCCTCTACTCTTGTTCTTATTCCTGTTGTCGTATGATACTTAATCGTCAGTGCTGCCACTAGCTTCTTACTGTCTCATACTCACACTAGAAACACCTTGTTTCCTGTCTTGACCCATTTGGCATCCTTGAACAACAAAGTATCTCCCGAATGATCCTCCTCCGCCCCAGGATACTTACTACACAGTGCACATCACTCGCACATACTACTATATGTACAGATCGTATGACAATCTGCGCCCCTGTGACTAGCGGAATTGTGGATCAAATTCCGTGAACACCCGCGTTCGGTGCTTTATGGCGAATTTTTCTTAACAACTGGAAAACGATATTCTTTTCACATGTATCTGCAATTTGCAAACGACTGAGCATGACATGTTTCAAAAAGTGAATCCAGCTAAGTTTAAACATCATCGTTTGGTTTGGTTTACACATATTTGTCAGTGTTTAACCACGCAAGCTAGTGACAGTATATCGCATCTTATCAGGTGCATAATGCGGACCTAAAGGCAACAAACTGATCTGTATAATTAGAATAGCAATCATACAAACGTTGGGGTGTAGCAATTTTAAGATCTATCATGTCGGTTGCGTTTTGGACATTTGTGACTAGTATCAGGTGCACACGACGATAACGTTTGGACAGAATGAATAAAAGGTCAAAAGGTACTTATCATGGGTAATAGATACCGTGCGTCATTATCGTTTGCATCCACAACACTGGCCTCTTTGTTTGCTCAACGTAGTTTCGCGGATGGTCGGAAGGTTGGTGTTTGAGCTACATAACAGCTCAATGAACCAGGTCAATCTTGCGACAGAAAACTTCTTCCAGTATATAACACCTTCAGTGCCTTCAACTCCAAAAGGAGCTCTTGAGAAATTGATTTTAAGCTTCCGGTCATGTGATATGGAAGGGTCTGCATCTGCTGCAATTCCTACTTCAAGATAACCATTGATCTCAGACAAATCCTTAAACAACTCCTCGTAATCCTCAGGCAGAGACTGGAAGAAGTTTTCTGTCGAGACTGCCGCATACTACATCCAGAAAAAAAGAGCATCCGAAAGCTATGAGTACACTACATATATAGCGAACGGAATTGTCGCACTTGTCAACTTTAGAATGCTTGGTTATAAATCTAGAGGATCTGAAGTTATTCCTGATGGCGATTGGATTAATGCGAATTGTGCTATTGCCACTGTCGGAAAAATGTTTGAGTCCTGTAAAATTCGTGCGTGTGGTTCCCTAATCGTTGCTACGAAAGTCAGTTACTTCCAGACGAACCACCATACTGGAAGATCTATGACTGAAGCATCAGGCTATACGGCCAAAGCTTTCAACAAGTTGCTTGCTGACAGTAATTTGTCGATGGAGGAACAAATCAACCTTGTGCATACTCTCGGGCATTGGGCATCTACCAAAGCTGTTCTTCATGCTTGCATGGGCGATCGAGAAATGGAACATCCTATTGACATTGTACATACCATTGGCATGGGCCGGATAATCCCTGCTGCTGATGCTCTTATTCGGCTTGTCGGCGTCCCTGCAGGCTGGGCGAAGACTGGTATTGCTTATGCAATCGTTAACCGCATGGTTAACTCAATAATGGCACCTATGTTCCCTAGTCCTGTTGCTCTCGAAGATCTTCGGAAACAATTTCTAACTATTCTCAAGGAGCCTTTCTACTACCAAATTGGCGCTTCTTATCTACTTGGCTATGATGTCCCAAGAGGTGAAGACCTTGCAGCTAATACACTTGGTCACATGAATTGCGTCTTCTCGTTGTTTTATCCAAGATGCTTAATGTGTTTTAGACTTTTCTTAGAGTCTGTCAGTAGTGCATATCGTTGCCATAACCGGGACTAGAACCCTGGCCACGCTTTCATAAGACAACTGTGGTGACCACTGCTCTATAGGCGCGACTGAATCATGGCATATAAACTCTTAGCCACATCCGTTTGCGTGTAATGCTTAAATTACCCGATCACCTCGAGAGGAGACGTAGTAACTGTCCTGTTAACTCCAATCAATTACTCGACGATTAGGATTTCTATCCAAGTTGAAATCACATAAATCATGTGGTGATAAGTAAAGGCCGCAAATTAAATGACTATTTATGACAGAAATATATGTTGCTTTTCATTTGACCCACTTAAATGTATTTTATCTTCATTTTATCTTGTTTTTTCTTCTTGCTACACTCTTTGTACCCTCTCTCATCCCAGTACTTCAAAACACGATTTCGCATGACCTCCATTCCACTCGATCACCAGGGCAACGGGATCCAGGTTTGGAACCATATGATGAACCACTTTCACATGCATGCCCAACAGATTGTTCAGTTCGCCAAATTAGTTCCAGGTTAGTTGACTTTATTTGTCCAATTCTCATTATTTTGCCGTCTAAGGTACCAGATTATTTTTTGAATGCTTCATCTCTTCTTTATACCCAATACTCGTCTGAACCAAATCATAGACTCAAAGTGCGAGTCGTTAACCGATTAATTGTTAGTTGTATGTAAATATGTATCATTCCCCATGTAGCTAAACCAAACAAACCTTCTCATTGATCCCCGACTATTTGTCCAATCAAAACCAGTCTCTTCCACATGTGCGATCGGATCAGATTGTCTTTTTTGGCGGTAACTGTTGACGTCGTCTTTCTGTGGTGCTTCTCCGAGGCGGATGCATTCGCGTACGACTGTCGTCTTTGAATGAGTGACTCATTCCTCCAGAGGACTATTTTCGCTTTTCGAACCTACTTTTCTGTGCACATGTACAGGTTTCGGATATTTTGTAAGCTACATTAAGACAACTGGTAGACATGATGCCATCCTCATACCATTGACGATTACTCATGCGGCTTATCATAGTCGTTAGTGTGCGCGAGACGACACCGTATGACGAGTTGCATTCAACTCTACATCGGACGGTTAGGTGTAGTCGTGACCGTACACTTCATTATGAATCTGGGCAAATGCGTGTTTTTGAACACATTATACTTGAAATGACTGTTTGTTATATTTTATAGAGGGATGTTGTTTTCAGCTGACAGTCTTGGATAAACCCAGTCCTTGGCTTACCCATGTTTGAATAGCGATCTCTTTGAAAACAACTAACTGATAACGGCTTACTGACGTCACATATTATGGCAGCCTAACCAACTTCATGATTTATACTGAAGGGGCCCATGATTCGCTCGTAAGGGACCATGGGTGTGACTAATTTGAATGCTTCGAGTTCAGTTGGATTGTGGTTATACTGGTGTAAGTGAACTATAAAATGCTTTTCTGTGTACCATTGTTTCTTTGACTTTTTTTGAGCTCTCACTTTTAATTCTTTCATTTACACTCCCAGTTCGAATGAGGAGGTGACTAAGCTGGTCCTCGGTTATTTTCATGCCGATAGTTCACTATGTGGTTAACATGTGTGTTTACTGTTACATCCTGTTACCACCTACGTCATCACAAAGGAGGATGTTGACATTCGCATGGATGACAATAACAACTGTGATACCGACCGTTTAAAACAATAAAAATACCAACCATCACCACCACAGACGACACTGTTTAGTTGGCGATTTTTATGCGTTTGCATGGCTCGTGCCAGATTGTTCGTTCGTATGTGTGCTAGTTTTGTTCCTTCCGGTTTCTCCATACTGAACTGATCGGGTCAAATTGGGACCGGTTTCTCGAAACACAACAACATTCTGTCTGTAAGTCTTAGTCGCGATCGTAAAACACCCACCGGTCATTACCAGCAACGATGAATATGTGAGTTTAAAGCGCACATACACACCCACATAGGTTGATTGTGAACTATGCACCGGGGGTGATTTCGCACTCACAACTGCCACTGAACGTCCAGACGTTTGTATTGTATTTGGAACCGCCTGCGATAGTCGTCGTATTGCATGTTCGTCTGTGCTATGACCATACTCGGTTTGCTTCGCTTTTGCCATGTTATCGTCATTTTTTGTTGATCCAGATAGTTAACTGTTATATAGGCGAACAAGCAATTTACTCCAAACTACCTATGTAGTATATACGTCTTGCAAACATATGATTAAGTTGCAGATATGGATACGATTGCTGGTCCCCTACTAATTTCACGCTCTCGGTTTTTTATCGACTTTATTTAACAGACAGATCAGGTAAGTGACAACAGTTTTCAATTTACTGAAGTTGGTTGACCGCCGGTCCCTCCCTCCTAATTAAAGGCGAAGTGCACGGCTAGATCCTCAGCTCCAGAGATACACAAACTACATTTTCCAACTTTTTAGTGACTTATCTTTGATTAATCGTTTCTCATCGTACGCCAGTATGTTGGTACTTAACACAGGTTTGGTAAACCTTGGGATGGCACTTCGGGGACAGTTCTGTTTATGCATTTTCACACTTTGTGTGGTCTAAATTGTTTAACTCTCATAGCAAAACTCTCAACTGTTCACCTCCTCCAATACCATCTGATATGTTTGGTAGAACGCAAACCTTGATGTTCAGCTATCTGTTTGCTCGTGATATCTGCAAGTATTATTGGCACATTTTTCGGACTAGGATAGTTGTGGTTCTACGATTACTACCGTACGCTTAACTGAGACATCTTTTTGAAACTGAAGTTGCTCTAAGTTATATAAGGCCAAGCTGGTCTTTCCCCATATTTCTGTCACTCGAGATGCAGCTTTGGATATACGAACCGTTGAACAGCACGTCCTTATCAACCGGCCGAAGACTGACGTTGCTTTCACAGTTTCTTGTCGCCCTAAGGCTGTAAATGGCTTGATAAAACGAGACCTGTTTAAGTTGGTTAATAAACAATATCTTCTAATCAACCCAGTCTAGTTCAGTCAGTTTCTTATCAGATGCGATTTCAATACTTGGATTCTGTGAATGTCACAATCGGTCGTCTATTATTCCTTTTGTAACAGAATCTTAACGGATATCAAATTTGATGCACAATGTTTCCAACAATTCAGTATACCCTGAAACATCAGCCGCTGTGTTGCAGTTAATCTCCCTGTAGTTCCCCTTGTAGTTCCGTATCGAGAACGGCCGTTTCCTCTTCTCACGACTGTATTTTAGGTACATTATACTTGACGAAAAATGCGCTCAATACTGGGTTTTCTGTGCTGCAGCAAACTTCAACGTTTTTTGGTTCTGTGCTTTTCAGTTGTGTATACCCAGAGGGAGCTTTGCGCAGATGTTTGAAAATGAATTAAATACTCATCCGTTCTTTTGCATGCGATGCGAACTACTCAAGACCAAACGATTTTAGTTCTAACGAGCGGGAGCCGATTGTCGGTCGCTATGTTAACCCAGTATTACCACTTGCACCCGAAGCAAACTTCCATCTAGCATTTTGCTTAAGGTCATGGTTAACCGAAGCAGGTCTTGCACAGTGGTCTGCTGTTATTCTACACGAAGTTAGGTATCAGCCGGAGGTCGTCTCTTTTTCCTAACTCATATCGGACATGTCTATATGTTGGCCTATGTAATTCCCATGCCGACAAAGTCCGTGATTATGTCATCGAGAACTTAACGTACATAAGCAGACCCTATCCCTGACCGCTACAATTACTTCTTTGGTCTATGCTTGGTTTCTTGACCGTATCTAGTCCACAAGTCGTCACACACTCGTGACCATTGCGTGTCAACGGCATCTGTCTTCAAATGCAGAGGTATTTTTTTTAATCTTGGCTTTTTCTCGCTTTCTCCTTTTCCCGATTGATTTGGGCGCACTGTTTATGTCATCTGACCACATAAATCACTCATACTTTATCTCATCGTTCAAGCTTTTTGTTGGTGACTTTATCATATTCTAGCCCCGGGATCTAACTATATGCAACTTCTCTCCACTTGCTGGGTCTTCCATTAATTTCTACGGGCATCTTTCTGGTAATAATTGCTTCAGAGATTATATGAAATCTAGATATTACCTACTAAACTTATTTTTGTTCAGGCCACTTGATAGATGAAATATAACACAAGACATGATTTTCAGCCTAGCCACGGCTGCTTCACGTTTCCATCAGTACTCATGAACACACTGTAAGCATGCTGCTTTTATCTGTTGTTCTTTATGGTTCGCCATCAAAACTCGCTTCCGAACTAAAACGCAAGTTTGTTCTGCCTGTTGAACATTGACTAAGGTACTTTTTGCACCTTGCTACTCTTTGTTAATAGCGTAGGTCAGATTGATGGGCAATTGTAGCCCATTTCAACACAACCTATATAATGATTATCATAGACGCGATACCTGATCAACATATTTCACGGCCAATCCGACTTCTACGTCCTGAAGATTGTTATATCTTGTTCCCTCAAAATGACTTCTACACAACAGCTACATACGTTTTGCGCGGTCCTGTGGCGCTATAAATTCAAAGTCAGTCGTTTTTTCACGTTGCTTTGGTTGCTACGGTGATAAGCACCCACCTGCTCTACGGAAACCGCCTTGGTTACCGCCAATGGTACCTTACTACTTAGGTGCCTGCGTATTCATTTCTCATGTGTGTTGTTGCCCCTCTGGTCCGATACTGAAACGCACACACACACACACCTCCAAGATCACTTGTCACTGCAGTAGGTCACATCGGACAATACCAACTACTCAAACTGCGATACATCACCACAGAGTACACTGTAGCCACATACGAGCAGAGAAAGAGAAGCAGACATATAGACAGACACAATTAGATCTGGAAAACAAAATAGATAAACAACAACTTAAAGTCGCTTGTTGCATCCAAATAGCTTTTGACACCATCTCTGACAATACGATCGCCACACGTGGCCGGGAACTAGGCGGACGAGCAGACGACTACGATGCGGTTGTTTTTGTTGTTGTGCCGTAGCAAACATTTACCGGGGGATGCTGCTATTCACATAGTCTGATATCTGTTCGCCAGGTCTGTCGAATCGCGTGTGTGTGTGTGTGTGTGAGTGAGTGAGTCTGGCAGACTTGAATGTTTGGTTATCGTTTATTCTGTATGCTCTTACTCTGCTCAATTTCTATGTGCTCAGTGGTTCGGTTAGTACTCAGACCCCAACAACGCAGCCCTTGTCCACACGACCGCCACTCGTAGAAGAATATCGTTGGATGTAGTGAACAGATATGAACTCGAAGGATGATTGACCCGTTTGTTCTACCGCACAGACTCAGCTGCTTCATGTCATGCGTTGTGCTGACTTTTCCGATTAACTCTTGCTCTCAGAAATAAAGCTGACTGGGTTACATACATGAACGTTCATGAGTCGGACCAAACTGTATAATGGCTCGCATCGTCGATCGATACAATATTGACGGGGAGTATTTCGGATCAAATTTCTGTCGGATGAAAAGGAAACAAAAACTGGTCAAATAAAATTTATTGGAACAATTGGCAATGGTGTTGACACAGGCACCTCATTAACTGCGGTCGGTTGCTGTATCGATCGAACAATTTGTGTGATCATGAAATCTCCGGTCAGACAGACGATACCTGTCTACTTTACTATATGGAATCGTCACAGTCTTTGTCGTTCGCGACCTTCTTATTGTTTGACCACCTTGATTCTCTCCATGTCTGTCATCTTCAGCATCATCACAAACACCAGTGCATACGCAACCCACATTGATGCGTAACTGCCGTGAAACCATGGTGACAAGAAACTAACCCGAATTAAAAGACCAAAGAAACGGAAGCGATAAGATCTAATCATTAAAAGAAACGCTTACGTCTAAATTCAAATGTACAACATCAAGGTGCCCGCACTTTGCAAACAAACAACCGAGTTGTGGTTGAAAGTAAGATGTCGTCAGCAAGGCAGCTTCCTCCTGATTTTCACTATCCCCACATCATTACTTATACCTACTTCACAGGTAACTCGACCGAATAACATCAACATTCACGCTGTTTGACTGGATATCCGTCAACAGCCGCTTTTGCACTGTCAGACTCGAAGGTACGGTTAGAGCATGGAGAGACACCGATCACAAACGCTGTGTATTTGTTGCGATGTATGCTCTCACAGAGGTGTCTGAATTGCAATATGGATCACGAAGCAGACCTGTAGAAGTAGTCGAAAGGCAATGCGCACATTACCGGGCCATCGGGTTATCTAATTAGTAGATGAGACATTGTCTAGAAGACAGCACAAGGGACGACAAGAGGTAACTGGACAAACTGCCAGAATGGGGAAACAGAAAAAATCATCTATGAAATTTCAGATCATTCAACTCCGACAACCTAATCAGGTAGCTGGTAGAGTGAAAGATGCAAGGCTGTCGACTACGAAAGACACCTGATGAATAGTAGATGTGACGAAGAAAATGCTCTGGATGACAGACAGCTGGATTACTTCAGGAAGCGTTGAACACTCGTGGAGCAAGAGGGGACGGAAGATGTACGTACGACGGACGAGCTATCGGCTCGCTAGTGGATTTAGTAGCAAGTTTCAAAGAGAAAGAGAGAGATCTGCGTTCAGTCGGATGCGATCAGTAGATAGGTAACCAACATTCTCTAGGGGATTGAGTAGAATGATATCACCAGAAAAGAGAGCAACGAAATGTTAGTCAACAGATTGAAAACGCATCACCCGTCCCTCTGCAAATCGAAACATCATCTGAACAGCAAACTGATCAAAGGCCAGTGCCGTATCGCTGAAGAAGAAAATGGAAGTTTCTTTACAGCAAAAAACATGTGCCACGATATTATACCATAAAAGAGACCTCGTGACTAAGGTAGAAATTCCGACAGCCAATCACAACAATGCCACGCTTTGGTAGAATTACAATTTGCTGTCTACAATTGTATATTCGCCAGACAACTGTTAAAAGATGCGATGGAAATCTTCAATTACGGAAAATCATTGGAGGTGTGTGAGACACTCGCTAGTCCAAACGTCTCCCAACAGATAGACAGGATGGTTTACAAATAAACCGATGGAACATCAGTTTTTTTAGTAGGACTTAGATTATACTAACCGCGTGCTACAAAGGATCATGTTGCCACTAACCCTAGCTACCGGCTGAAGTGAGTTGGAAGTTCAAAATGATTATTCCCACAGTGGACCCACTTGATGAAGGCTAACTAATGAAGACAATCGTGACCGAATACCGAGTTTATACGCACCTTCCGTACGAACAACGAGGAAAAACTGAATGTACACATGTATTGGAAATACTTCTTTTAATCAACGATCGGACGCCTTGTGACGCTGTAAATGGCCAAATTGTGCAAGTACAATATGTCTTCCCTATCCTTGTGGACAGTTCGTCAACAATCTTACAAGCTGATGAAATGACTGCCAACTGCCCGATTGACAGCCTCAGGCGGACCATCTACAGTGGTGCAGATCAGCCCTGTTTCATACCTATCCAATCCGGCTCTGCTTGTGCTCGTCAGTTCGTCGACGTTTATCCGCCCTGGGAAACAGAAGTCTTTCTCGACACCAAGTTCCTAAAATGCACTAAGGCACACGGTCCAGACGAACTCCTTCTCATCGTTTTATTGTTGGAGGTCCAGTCTTAGTTAAGCAACTGATGGCTTTGTTGGAAAAACTGAATCAGTGAAGTTATTCGAAGCGACTGGAGTTAGGCTAACTTCTTTGCCTTACTAATAAGCAGTCGGTAGGATTAGAACCGGTGACAGAAGCACCTCTGTACCATTTCCAAGAGGGACCCACGCACTTTGTCACTGATTGTTTAGCTTGATTCCAAGTACGTCGAAGTTGCTTGTAATCATTGTACTTTTTAGATTGGGTGAAACACACGAACAGCGTATACGTGAAGAGCAAGCTGAGTTTCTTCTAAGCCGTGGTTGCATTGGTCACATCTTCACACTTCGCCAGATGCCTGAACTCCACCTTTCATATAAGAAGCCAACAATTGTTGTCTTCTTAGATATCAGAGGAGCCTTCTATTCAGTTGCATTCTGAGGCTGTTTATCGGGGAAGAGTGTGCCCGATAACTATGTGGACATTCTGAAGGCAATTTACTTTCAGACCTCGTGCAGGGTTATGGCCTATAACAGAGTATCGCCGATCTTCAGCATCTCAAGCGGGTTGCGACAAGGTTGTCCAGCCTTCTTCTTTCTACTCAATTTTACAGTGGTCGCACTCAATCGACCCGAACCTGCCCTGCGTGTTCTTGTCCTAACTCCCACCTGTTTGCTATAAAAAACCGATTCGCATTATTATAGATTTATTGTTGATGAGTCAGTGAAAAAAAATCTCATCTAGCACTTTTCTTTTTTTCAGCTGTTTTGCTCAAATAAAATATTTCGCAGGTAGTGCTGTAACAATAAGTCACAGAGTGCTCGCACCTGGTTTCCAACTTATGGACGTCACTGCCCGCTATCGTATTGCAGTTTTTTTGAAAGCCGTCCGTTCTTTTCTACATATGTAACAGATCACGTCTTTGCTTCAAGTCCATCCATGTGATCTCTCAACCAGGACACGTACGAAGTCTCTTTTCGGCTTTAAAAAATCCAATCCCATGCTGCAGAGAAATGGGATTCCGGAAAGTGTAATCAGCGACCTGTTGGGTCTACTCTGGTTGATGGGTAATGTGGTCGTCTTTATTTCAGGCAGGCACACTCAGTTAGACATAGTTATCTCTACTTTCACTGAACGAATTTGTAGGAGGCCAAATTTGGGTTTTCAAGCTAATGAACCTGAACCAATGAAGACTCGCCATATTTCTTCAGTCATCTGTAGTCCCCTGAAAGGCCTGTCATCTATGGTGAATGACAGCAGAAGAAGACTACCATCAAGTTCCTTTAAACAAGGCATACACAGACTGGCTCTATTTCAGTAATCGGTTCTTTACTATTAAAAACGCTTGCGTTGGAAGTTTCCGTAAGGATCATCCAAAGAACCTTGTGTTTCTGTCCCTGTGTTTAACTACTGGAAGATGGAAAAATCAATTCCTCAAGCTTACAAACAAATGGATTACTGTATGGTGTATGGTCGAGTTTATGCAGATATCGCACTAAGAATCTATGATATTTTTTGACAAGAAAATTTCACCTTAACGGTTCGAGTGCCTGGAGTTGGTACTGATTTGATCTTAGAACTGGAGTAGTGTGCTCTGTCGAGAAACTCAATGTTATGCGTTCACCATTAGGTTGGGTTTCACTCACAGCGACAGGCGTGAGTGAACTGGTTTTATTATATAAGGATCAAAATAATTGTCCCATTCGTTAACCTATTGAGAATGTTTTTTATTGCCGTTTATTGCGTTACTTTTACCAATTAGAGCCATTATCTAGTGTGATATGTCTGCTGTCAGGAAACTGTTGTTCTTGCATCACGGATTACATGTGTTCGACAGGCTAGCTTGTAGTCGTGAATTAAACTTGTTTGAAAACTGCTAGATCATTCACACATTCGTTAGGTATACAAAATTACTAAGGCTAATGGCCCTGAAGTTGTCTCAGACCGATAATAATTTAATCTAAGACCGACTGTGCTCGATTTCGCCATCAAGAATACGCTAGACCGCTGTATAGTGGTTTGTACGCCGGTTGGAAAGAGGAATCGTATCTGTCTGCTTCCGAAGTGAAACCTTTCCAGTTGGACTTTTACTTTGGTCGTCACAATTTTTCCAATCTTTGTCAACAGCGTTTTACAAATGACAACAATTCTGTTCTGTTTGGGATAATCTGTTGTTTATCAGCTTTCGGACTCCATTGATGGTATGCTATCTTTAAAAATAAACGAATTTTGTCACGTGGTACATGTGCATGATTTCAGTTCACCGGCATATATAGCTGGAAATTTACCTGATCTGACGTGACTAGTCAACACAATCTTTGTTACATCCAAAATCCTCATTATCGAGATGGTGCAACATCTGTTATCTCGCATACAGACATCAAGGCTTGATCATTCCAATATCTTCTTGAGTTACCTAAAATAGTAATCTATTGATTACTATTTTGGGTCGATATTGTGTGTTCCAGAATCAATGACTGGGTATCTTAGGCGGAGTGGTGGCTGACAGATCTGTCATGAATGTTGCCTGGGCTCTGCTACTACGGAATTGGCATACACATATCCCTAAAAATAGAACATCGACGCTTTGGGCCCTCTATGATCTGGTCTCAGCCTATCACACCTTACAATCTATAAATGTTGTGCACAGGACCTGTTTTTTGCAAACGATGCTTGTTTACGTTTGTGCACGTGCACGAGAGGACGACGATGTACTGGCGACACACGAAACGGCACGTTTTCGGCATTCGCAACCGGCACTTGTTTGTCATTAACGGATCGCACGTACGTTTAATCGGCCTCGACTAACGATGACGTGTGTGTGTGTGTGTGTGTGTGTGTGTGTGTGTGTGTGTGTGTTCGGTCTGAGTAAGAGGGATCTTTGTGTGACCTTGTTTGCTCCTTGCAATCTGTGCGGTTAAAACCTTGAGGACTTGTGCGCTCGGATGCGCTTTGTGAGAAAGAGAGAGAGAGAGAGAGAGTCAAAGGCCAAAAAAGTAGTGTTCTCATTGATGTCTGTGTGTACAAACATTAACATCAACCCTCACCGGGCTTAGTGTTGGGACACACAAAGTGTGTGGTTGGTTTTGCTAGCGTCTTCTTAATCGCCTTTGTTGTCGTCATCGTAATTTGTTTTGTATTCTCCTTGACAGTTGATCAAGTACCTGATCGATCGCGTAGACTGGTGTGTGTGTGTGTGTGTTGATGTATTTGCTCAATCATTCACGAGCGTGTTATCGATTCTAGTACTTTTCGTGTGCTTCCTTCTTCCAGATTGTTTTATCATTCTCGGACACATAGTTACTCAGAACACACGTTTATCGAACGGTGTGACAGTGGTAAACTTTACTTCCAAATTTAACTAAATCATTTGTGACCTCTCAACGACGCTCGATTGTGTTCAGTGCTTTTTGTTGTACCATTATCACGCTCCTCAAGGCTATTATCCGGTTGCTCTGAAGCATCTGAATAATTTGTAACTTTTACCGCATTCATTTCATGTGCCCATCCGACAGCCTATAGCAACAGGCCACGAAACGTGGTTGCTCATTACGAAGGACGTAAACCATATTCAAATCGTCTGCCATCCATATCTGCATCAGGTGACACGCATCCGGTGATACAGACGGACTAGCAACAATGGAGATAAGAAGTGGATTTTCGATACGCGGATCAGACGATTTCATTAGCTCAGTTTTTAGGGGTGCATGGATTAGGGTGGCTGAGTCACACTAAGGTCATTACTGATGTAGCATAGTGAAATGAAGACAGTTACCAGTAGGTTAGCTACTGTAGGTCGTTTTCTTCTCCGGGATTGAGCCCTCTGATTCCGACCGTGTGTGACTGGAGAAGTTGGTGAATGGTTAGGTTCAGTGACGTGATCGTGTTTGACCTGTGAGCTACGCTAACAACAGCGTTACTTGTTTGTAGGTGGTAGACACTTGGCCGTTGGAAGCTAGGTGGGAATTATATGCATTCATTGCTAACCTTTCGACATCTTTTGCCTCTAAGTCGAAGTGGCTTTTTTTTCATTTGACAATTATGCATCAGTATGTGTATAGCTTCCGATGGGGTTGTTGATTGAATGTGCATGATCTACATTGTTCGTATCAGGAGATCTGCGCCACATGCTTGTGACCAAAACCTTGCCGCTCTTTTCCTTCGATTGGTCTCGTCATTTACGGAATTCATTTATTTATACTTCAATCTATTGATTACAGGGAGTGTTCACCTCACTCCAACGAGTTATTTTTTAGACTCAAGAGGATTGTGGTCGGCTGGTTGTTCCCCGTTTGTTTCGCCCATAGACAAACACATGTTGTTGACACTACACTTGCCTTGTTTACTAACTTTCCGTTTCAGTCGGTGTGATAGATGTATTGTTCATTTGTATTGTCTCTCACATGCATACACACACGCACATGTCATCTGTTCGACCATTTTTCCACTATCTCGTTTCCAGGCTTTAACCATTTGGGTATCGCAGCTCGCAGCAATTTGGTTCGTGGTGCTATGTACCCAGTCGTGTTGCTGCTGCTTAGTCGCGATTACCAATCGGAAACGGACGAGTACAACTACTTCGATTTCACTCCTGAGGAACGGGCCATCATCATGCACCATTTTCCCTCTTTTGTTCGTTTCACCGAGCACCTCCGTATGGCCGGTCGTCTACTGCACCATTTGGGGCTCAGCCTGCCAGAGCTGTCGTTATCTTCCGCTGTGGAAATCTTACGAAGTAATTTACTTCGTTTGTTTGCTTGCCTGTCTTTTTGGTTAGCTCCGTTGCCCACTTTCTGGTAGCATCTTCTATGTGAATCTGTTTCCAAAATTGTGCGTTTGCGCGCACATTCAATCATTTTTCTCCCCGAATTATTCTCGTTTTCTCTCTGATGCGTTTCGCTATCGTGCTCGTACACACACGCGCGCAATTAATCGGTCCTCCATCTCGCTTGACTCAGACAACAAACTACCTCTGTCCCGGCGTGTTTTTACCACACGATTTGCTTACTTGTGTCCGCTCGCTGTTTCTGTTTACTTTGTCCATGTGTATGCGTTTGTTTGTTTGTATTTGTGTGTACTTTTAGGCGTTTCTGTCGTTCATCGGATCAATTGATTCGACAGTGCTCCGGCTGTCGGACACAATGTTTATGGTGCTGTTGGCACGAATAACATTGAGAAAACTGTACTTTACTGCCATCCTACTTGGAAACCATCTATCAGCAGTTACTGCTGGACAGGATCGTTGTCATTCTGCAACACATTGGTTTAGGAACTGACGGGACTACTGCTCTAGCATTCGATAAACACCTCGCATTGCCTAATCCAGTCTTATCTGTGTACATGTGTTTGACACTCAGCAGGGATCTTCTTACTGAAATAGCATTTCTACTTAATGTGCTCTCCCTTTTGACGATACGAAATTAACAGGCGAGTGAACAAATCTGTAGTCTCTTATTGTGGTTTTTTTCGAAGACATTCGTGATCGGACAATACAGAATCTCTTCAGTCATCTCAGTGCTCGTACTTTGATACTGTCATGGATTTGGCGATTTGTTTATGACGTTCCTCAGTTTGTAGTGTTTCACTACATTTCGGATTTTTCACAACTAGCGATTACTATCAAAGGATCAATTGCGTCAGATATGGGCTGGACGTTGTTGTACTGCACCAATTCTCTGTCGAGATAACTGGGACTTGAACTCATATTCTTTTTTATTTGTAGTCGACTTCATTACCATCGAACTATCTTAAACTTATGTTATGTGGTAGCATGATACTCAACGTCAGTTAACCAGAATGCGCATAACCGTATTCTATGCCGTCATGCAAACTCAGACACATAGCTCGCGTTGTTGTGCACTTTTTTGCACGACTCTAGCTAGGTTATACATAGCAACCAGATACGTTGTGGATTCGAGGAACGAAAAGTCTAACCTCGAGGTGTTATCGGCACCTTTACTGGGACTCTAAAGACGAGTAGTACCTGTGGTTGAAAACTCTGTTGGAAGTGGTGTATAACTGAAGTCCGTTCCCCGCTCCTGTTACAAAGGCTGTTGCCCTCTTTACTCTTCTTATCGTCGTTTCTTTTTCGTCTGTTTGTTGCCATACTTAGGCCTACCACGTTAGCTATTGTATATATAATACATAACGACCAGGACCACTTCTGTTCCCGACAGAGAGACATCGAAAGCAGATGTGGTCCGGAAGCTCAAGTAATTGAAGCGTAATAAGACTCCTAGTCCAGACCTCCTCTCTCCTTCTCTTTCCAAAGATGATGGAGAGAAATTGATATTGGACCTGACAAAATTCCTCCAGACAATTTGGGAGACTGGAGAGATACCTCGTGATTGGTGCTTATCAGCAGTAATTTCCCTTCTCAAGAAGTGGGCCCCGAAGTCTATGTGACAATCACAAAGGCATCAGTCTAACGTCTGTTGCATCCAAGTTACTCACTGGCCTCATTTTACGTCGGCTCACTAAGCCCAGGCAGTCGAAGGTCGTAGTCTTTTTGGACCTGAAAGCTGCTTTCGATTCAGTTGCCCGTAGTGTTCTCTGGATCTGTCTCCTTCGCAAGGGAGTACCAGCGAAATACACGAATCTGTTGAGACCACTGTATGCTCTCTCTGCAAGTAGGGTGAGAGTTTATGGACAGCTGTCTCGAGCGTTCTTCACTTCTAGTGGTGTTCGTCAAAAGTATCTGATTTCTCCCTTTCTGTTCAATTTTGTCATGGACGACATTCTGGAGGGTGCGCTTCAGGAGTCCAGTGGGCTTGGTGTTGAGCTTCTTCCTGGCGCTCGGCTGACCGGTCTGGAGTATGCGGACGACATTGTCTTACTTAGCTCCTCAGCCGAAGACATGCAAACCATGCTGAACAGGATGAGTGACCGGGCTGGTTTGTATGGAATGCGCTTCGCACCTTCAAAGTGCGAAGTGTTACTCCAAAACTGGAGCATTTCCACTCTTACTTTCTTCATTCTAGGTAATCCGCTTGAGACTGTAGACAGGTTCACATACTTGGGTAGCACTATCTTGTCAGCTTTTAATATTGCCGATGAGGATAGCAAAGGCATGAGTTGCCTTTGCCAAACTGCGTCATCTGTGGTGTCGAAAAGAGGTTCGGTTATCGCTGAAAGGAAGAGTATATAATGCTTGTGTACGTTCTGTTTTGTTCTATGGTTCGGAAACGTGGCCTTTTCACAAAGAAGATATCAACAGGCTTGCTGTGTTTGACTATCGCTGTCTCCGCCAATGAGACCACAGTAAATGAACTGACCGCATGAGCAGTGTGACCGTTCGCCGGCGCGTATTCCGGAACGCTCGAGATACGCGATCAATTGGTCAACTATTCACGGTGCACAGCTTTCGATGGTTTGGTCACGTACTCCGTATGCCATCTGATTGTTTATCGTACCGAGCATTATATACTGAGACCACCAAAAGTTGGGTGAAACCACATAGTGGTCAAGCAACAACGTGGTCACGAAATATGAAGACCCTGACTATTCCATTGAGCAAAGTGGGTAGGTGTGGCCTGTCCAGATGGGGTCTTCGTGATCACTCAAATCGCCGGTTAGAGACGCTATCCGAGATGGCGATGTGTTGCTGTCAATGGCGTACCTGCATCCATACCATTTCTAGTTCTTCCGCTTAAACCTCTTTTATTAATTTTCAACCTTCTTTGTAGCGTTTTCTTCTAGAATATTCCATGTCATTGTTGCGGTGAACGGCGACCTGAGTCAAAGCATCTTTTCATCAGGCTCATTGCTGTTATGATGATGATGAATACTTTACGGGCAAACATGTGGTTGTCAGTTCGGGTATATTTCGAATGAACATGTCGAAGGGTGTGTTTTTGTCCAAGAGGCCGCTCATGTATATCCGACGTTTTTGTTAGATTCTAACACACATCTTTTTAAAAATATAGCTCAATAGGAATCTGGAACTTAATGTGCATGTTTAGTGCTAAAGCTTAGTTGCAGGTTAACGTACTCCTTTACATCCGTCGTAGTCTGCATCAAGAAAGCATACCGTCCATCCCCCTAGTATAAGTTCTCTATAGGTTGATCTGCTCTCAACGCAGCATTAGTGCGCCATATCTACTTGCCATTCCTGGGGATGTCCATTTTCACCATGGTAGCTATGGTTGCCCGTAATTGATCATGAAGATGTGATCTGTCTCACATGATGAATTGTGACCTGGCTCTATACTGAATGTTCTTCTGAGGTCTAACTTCACATGATGCGGAAGAAATCTCCTCCTACTTCACAGAGTTAACATAGAACACGAGTAAAGAATGAAAACGGTCGATAGTTTCCTCAATGTTTAGCCAAACTGACGTGGACATCTTACACTTAGAGCGACTCATCTCACGCAACATCAGACCATTTAATCACGGCTACACTGCACGAATGTCTCATCACGATGACACATAGTGAGTCTCGGCTCGTCTGTTCAAACCATTCGATTGCACGCAGCATCACGTCAGATAAATCGTCCTGTGATCCGATTTATCGTTTTTTTCTTGTGCCTCCCTGTTAGAAGGAGCATGCGTACAGGACGTCTTAATCGTATCCCCAGAGCGTCTTCTATTTTAGTGGTTGTTTTATGTGGACCACTTTCACAAAGTCGTTTGATACCTCCATATTTCTCAAAACGCGTTATCGAAGAGCGCGTCCACACGCAACACTCTTTAGTTCGACTTCGATCACGTGCTATCTTCTTGTCAAAATCTGATCGCCACTGCTCAACGTTATGGGTGCACTGAAACGCGGACCACTATGGCGTTACTGAATGTGAATTGCGCAGACGTCGTGATGTACGGTCACAGGGTGTGCGTCATTTCATGTATGTATGTTAGGCTGCCCATGCCTACGAAACAGAGCGTTAGGAGTTATCCCGACAGTTGATCACTTACGTTCTTTCTCTGTGTTTTTTGTTTGATCCGTGAATTTGGGAGTGGAGTAGCTCTACGTGTGTGCTTTGTGTCGAACAGTGAACGGCGTATAAAGACAAAACTTTGTGGATCAAGCACCGAAGTCGAATTGATTGACAGTCCTGTTCCGGTGGGAGAGCAGCACTTTTGCCGAACGGTGTACTCTGTTGGTAGGTTGTAACTCATTTACCGTTTATCTCAAACTCAGTAAGGTCCGTAGATCAGTACATATCTCGTGAACACAGTCAGTAAATACATACTACTTATAACAACATATCTCATATAACCGAAAACAATCTTGGGTAATGAGGCACACTGTTTTTGCATGAGCATTACAAGCTCGTTTGATGCTCACACTGATCTCCGGACTCCATTGAGCCTGAAGCAAATAGCCAAGTAACCGGCAACCGAACTATTGTTCTAACTTCAGCATCTGCCGTTCATACAGTAGAATGTGTGAGCAGTATTCACCGATTACGCATACCAGTCGTATGCTTCCAGTGGACTTTGGTCAATTCCAGTTTCTAACTATGGTCAGTTGATAATTTTGTATCACATTCGTTAGATTTCTGAGGATCGTCAACCTCCTTCTTTCGGAGCTTCATATAGGCATAGATCCACTGTAACCTTGGGGGGGAATAGACTGAAATCGGCCAACTTTTACTTGCCATCTCTAGACATAACATCTCGTGCATGAACTTTAAGCCTACACACATGTATCACAGATGCCAAAATTCCAGGAAAGAAATAAAGGATGGAGCGCTGGGTCGACGTATCTGCTTCCGGTAAGCCTGCCATACAGTTCCACTGTCTTGGTAACATCAGTGAGTACTGATCGCTAGTCTCGATTTCCCGTTCTTTAGTCTACATCAAATTATGATATCACACTGGACTGATAACCTCATTGTGTACCGCACATGTGACGGGATTTGTATCATACAATTGGACACTGTGCTTGATTTCGATTGCTGGCTATCGATCATGACTTGGTGGGATTTCTAATAAGTTGTTTGGTGGATTTATAAGACCCAGTTGTGGGAGGATTTGCTCATAAAGCTATAAGGGTGTGAAAATTAGGTCGATGCCTCTGGAACCTCAAGCCCTATTGTCCAAACGCTATTGTTTTGTGCAATATCTGAAAACTACCGTAACCTATGCAATGTCAGTCAATAAGGGGATGGATTCGCTACGGTAAATTTCACCCGATCTCATGTACATCTGCAGCACGGAAGGCTGTATTCGCTCAAATGAAAGCTCATCATGCATTCTAGTCAGTTTGTCTGTCGTTGTTTACGCCCAACCTTCGGTACGTTCGCTTGTCTAATTCGCTCCATTTTGTCATCGCTTGATAGAAAGTCACGAACAGTTGCACATGTTTCCTCGACCACAGCGATGCCTTTGGAAGCGTTGACAGAGTGACGCTATTTCAAGCTTCCAAAGAATTTTTAAGTCGAACTTTAACCGTCGAGCTTTTACGTGATTACTTCACGAGCCGAAGCCGCTATACTCACTTCGGTGACCAAGCCTCATCGCCACTCATTCCTAGCTTCCGTATTCTACAAATTACAATCATCTCCCCTTTTTCCTTTTCACTTTATATTGCATCTTTGCCAGTAGATAATCACAAATTTGTAATCAAACATACCAATGATATGTTGAGTAACGAGTACCCAACTGGATTTTCTCCTCCCACCGTGCTGGACAGTTTATCCCAGCTGGCAGTTTGCTCAGAACCCCACAATTCGTCTCCTAACACATCCGCAGGTGTTAACGTTCTGTTTACGTCCATAAAGGAGGAACCAATATAAGAAACTCTCTAATGCCTGCTTCACTCTTTACATAAAAAGTGAACCTTTTCCTCAACTATTTTCTGTTAAACACCTGGGGAATACTTTGTGCAACAACATGACATGGTCACTTCATATTTACCGATATTTTCATCAAAGTTCGGAAGGTTTCATTTTATGTTTGGCGCTTAACTTCTCTCTCCATTCCACACCACTTGACTTATGTGCTCCCCTAATGGATGTATTGCTCACCTTTTGTTTTTCTTGATTGGTTGTCAGCAGATTTACTTTTTGCCAGACGTCTAAAAAACTTTCATTTTGCTTTGTCGTTTGCCTCGTAAACTATTTGTTGACTATTGTTTCTCAACACTTCAAAATGTTCGAACAATTTTCAGCAAAAGTCCTATTGGACACAACCCGACGCTTGTTTTCAGATCTCTGAGTGTCTCCACATCTTCCACCGTTTGTACGTACCCGGTCTTAATATTCTACCGTTATTCTTTATTTAGCTTCATTTCTACACAAAATCGACCTCCTGATACTTGAATTAACCTCAAAACCGAATCAGTAGATGTCTTTCATAATTGCTACTGATTGCGGCCGATTTCCTTAATCTCCACTTGAATTTCAGGGTTGTGACCTAGACACACTTATTTTAGTGCCTTCCATTTGCAGATGTGTGTATGTAAAAAAGCTGAAAATTCCCCCATACCTTTCGATTTGTTTGATGCACCCTTGAGCAGTCCTTCGGTCTGTCTTTAGAGCCCTTGAGAGTCACCTTTTATGTCATCTACGTCTATACTTCTCAGTGGCTCTCTAAAACTGGCTCGGCCCAATCATGAACAATCATCAGTCGTTATAGCATACGACGGACAACCAGTTCATCCGTTTGTGTGAGTCAGCTTCAGTCACTTGGCTGGTGAGGAATGCGGTCATTGACTCAGCGCGGAAACGGAGTCGCGCGACCAATGTCTGCTGATGTTACTACGTCAATGAGACTGTTGGGTACGCCGGTCTAATATAGATATCCCAGCCCAATGTTTTCTGCACGATTTTCACTTTCTCCTTGGAATTTTTTTCGTTGGACAATCTGCTTTGTGTGCAAGCCTATAGTCAAGACCACTCTGACGCACTGTTAAAGAAACATAATTCAGGTCGACTGTATCTTGTGTTGTCCACTCAATAGTGGAGCTGTACTGACACGTATTGCGACTTCTTGCATTCTTCTTGTTGCCTTTTGGATTTACTTTGGATAGTACTAAGGCTGTAAAGTAGAGACATTTGTGAAGATATTCACTCTAACTAATCGTCGTGTATATCGGTAGTTTTTTTTTTTAACCACCTGCTTAACTTAAAATATGCCACTTTCTGTGGTACATGAACGCTTCAGAACTTCAACAATGTGATTTGGACACTCGTTGATCAGTTGCCATTGGATAGGATGTATGCCTGTAACCTACTCTTGTATGGTTATAGCTGTGATATTGTTCTTTACTAATCCCCTTTCTCTTGTGTTTTTCTCTAACCAGACTACCAGCTACTAGACGAACCGACACGATCCAACACAAAGGAGCTATTCATCTTGGCACATCACAGTCTGCGAGCGTGCATGACAAGTAAGTATACTATTCCTATTTTCTCCATTGGTTGAGCATGCGAGTTTTCAATTGTATGGCTAAGACCAGACTATTTCAATTCTAGTCTGCTTTCGTCCAAATTCAGATGAAATGCCCGATCCGTTCACTCTTTTCCAATTCTAGTTTGACTGGCACTGTTTAATCATCCGAACCCATTAAACCCTTTTAATTTGATTATCTGTTTTTTTTCCTGTACCAGTTTTACACGTTCTTATATCGGCTAAAGTGTTTGTAATTTTCCAACAAAAACCTTTATCTGTTCAAAAATTATACCTAATTGCTATACCACCACGATTGTTCCCATTACAAAGCGTATTTTAAAAAAAAAAGAAACCGAAGGGTTGGGGCTTGTTTCATGACGCACATATCTGAACGTGACTGTAAGTTGACGTCTGCAAGATAAATTCCCTACAGTTTCTACAGCTTCGCTCCATCTACTGTCATTACTCTACCGACAACCTTGGCAATATTCACACCACTGAGTCTGATTAGCCGCTATGCTCTCTGATGTTCTCAACAAAATATTGAATGCGTTCGAGGGACGAACAAGACCAATCGTTCCCAACTTAGTTGTGACCGTTTTCATTCCTCTTTTGTAAGTCATTGATTGCCCATCTCGCACTTTGTCAATGAGAATGCACGGTATTGCTAGTACATGATCAACCATCTAGAGCAGTGCAATTTAGGGGTTTGTGTGATTACATACGTCAAAATCTTGTCTTATAAAATTCAACAAGGTGGTGACTCGAGACAGCGTCAAATTACTAGCACGTAATGTTCATTAGAATGGAAGTACGAGAAGTCCGCATCTCCGAAGATTGAAGACACAGACGTGATGCTTTGAGGGAAAATAAGCAGTCAAGATCCAAGAGTTTTAGCAAGCCTTTCCAACACTCTCCAAAACCGAAACATTATCAGTCACACGACGGTGCATTGTACTACGCTAATCTCCTGATTGCTTTTACAATGGTTTCATCATATGCGAGCGGCTGAACATAGAAACTGATAGTCAAACGCTATACTTTATCTTATATATTCTCGACCTTCAGCAGCCGTTTAGCATCTGTAAAATAAAACCGCTCCAACTTCAATCTTCTATAAATGACTTGCGATATATTTTTGATGCTAAAGATGTCTCTAACTCAGACCACTACTGTAACCTTGGAAATATGTTTTCTAGTTTCATTTCTCACATTTTGGTCCTCCGTGATGCAGCCTCCCAAGTGTACAAACCAGTCAATAACTTCCAGGACTTTTTATTTCTAGTTCAAGTATAACGTTATAATACAAATCCTTGTGACACGTTGGCCACTGTATGTTGTTTTTACCGTGTTGAACTCATAGTACTTGTGAATCATGCCTAGCTTAAATAGTTTAGTATTATGGACCTAGTTATGTGCCCTTCACATTGTGGATAGCCCCAGAGTAAGTATTTAAGTGAGGTGAAATCGAGAGATTTTGTTAAATCGCTACCTGTCGAAGACACGGTTGTGGCATTGTATCATTCAGATGTAATATGATGAATTACATTTTTTCGTGAACACATGTTTTCTCAGCGACATTAGGCGGCCTGATAGCCATTGTCTGTAGGATTGTCCTGAAACTAATCCCAGCCGGTGAGTGCCACAAACTTCTCATCTGACATTTACCCGATAAAACAGTGTTTCAGTATCACTTAGTCACTTGTTTATGCCATCAGCCCCTGGTCATAAAAATGAATACATAGTGACAAAAGTTGGTAGCAGGCCGAACTTCGAACATTCTACCATCTGTATCACAAAGAAAACGATCTCATCTGTGAACAGAACAGAAACGTGTGACCTCATTTTAAATATCGTGAACATTCTGCTTCTTTTTTGTACGTACCCGTATATCTTAACTCTTGTAGCTGCGTTTGCTTTATGGCTATCAATTTTTCTCTCGAACAACTCTATATTCTGTGTGTTTTGATGCGTGAACTTTTCCAAGGGTTCTTTAAGCCCTGTTTAACCCCTTCAGGGATTCCTCGGCTGTTGTATTCTCACATTTTCTAACAAGCTAACTAAGCGGCATATAACTTCTTTTGTCAGTATACCTGGTGCTAAAATATCCGATCGTTTTTGCTGTGTTATCATCTTCCACAGCGGTATTCCAGTGACTGATATTACTTCTTAACCAGCCTTAGTTTATAAATAAGAGCGATGAGAGCAGGTGAGAGTCGAATGTCCCCTGTCAGATCGATTTTGTGTGTGCTTTTCTTTCGTTCTCATTAGGCGCCGTCTCTGTTGATTTCTCTTGTCACCAGTCAAGTTGGTCACTCGTATTACGAAATTCAGTGGCCATATATCCGGTGCGCCGTAGTAACCAGATTCGACTGTTTGTGACCTTTGTCTTATACCGCACTCTGCCCCATACATAACTTGGTCATGTAGATGACTGATGTCTATCCAATGGTTCCTAGTGATTACTCTTTTCTGCAGCTAGAAGCACTTTTGTGCAATGACATTTCCTCGTTTCATGTAGCACTTTTTGGTTAACAGTTTGCCAAAACCGATTAGCATTGCAGATACTGGGTAATTTGTTTTTCCCTTGTTGATATGAATTCACCCAGTATGTGGTTTTTGTCTCATCTGGACGCCCTTAACTCGTATTGTGTTAACCTTGGTTTTCCTTAGATGGCACAACTTATCATCTGGTGTCTCACTCACACAATTGAACTGAACAGTAGACCGAGGTTGTTCAGTTTCTCATCATATTTGGTTGATTTTCTCCTTCGCTAAAACGCGCCTTTTCTGGTCACCTGTGTTTGTATAACCTCGCTTAAATCAGAATGCTTTACTGGCTTTTTCGGTGATACAGGGCGATCGGACGTTTCCTTGGAAGCTGACGAACGCCATCGATGGGCCCAGTTGACTGCGTTGAGCAAAATGATCCAAGCTATGAATCGGGAACATAACGAAGTAGTCGCCGAACTGAAGGTCAGTCAGTATCCGAGTTAGACCAACTGTTATAACACAACTACATTTATGTAACCGCATGTTTATGACCTCCTGGACGCCTTCTTTTTTGTCTTCCTCCATCACTACAGAATGCCCGGCCTGATCTTCACTTTCCTGAACTTTATGTGGAAATGTTTCAGTTGGCGGATAGTGCGTCAGCCTTGTTTTCTGCTTCTGCCAAGGCTGTTACTCTGGCTTGTTCAAGTGCGTTCCAATCCCTCGCTCCTCTTAAATTATCACTCTGCCAACCACCGGCTTTGCAACCAAATTCTGGTCAGGGCTCGCTAGACTCCGCGGAATCCACTGAGACCGCATCAGATTTCGCTCAGACTGGTTTCCTGCCTAGTGGAGATCGTTGGGATGCCGGCCGATTTGCATTGGCTGTTCCCGCGGCAGCTGTCGCAGCAGTAGCCGCCGCCGCTGCCGCAGCTGAAGTGTGCCATCAACATCAACAAATCCCACAGCTGTCTACCTCGGTCAACCTACCCGGTACGGCGGGCAATACGACATCTTACTTTACAGCGCCTACTTCGTTTTTCTTTCCAGCCCCTGCTCCATTGCCGCCAACATCTTCTTCGTCCTC
>JTDE01000260.1:109513-124584 GCA_014338405.1 Paragonimus skrjabini miyazakii
GTATATATATATATATATTGTATATATATATATATACATGTATATATATTGTATTATTGAGCTGTCTTTTCTGCTGACTTCTTGTTTCAAACTGCAATCAAAAGATTCGGTACACAAATATTGATCGAGGTGACTGTTGGAGCAATCTGCCATCTCCTCCCACATCTATTTTCAAAAAATTGGGCAAGTTTAGTCAGCACTAGTTGATCGATATGGACCTGACACGAAATGAACGTGGCTGTCACTCACAACTCTACATTCGAATGTGTTGGGGAGATATTTAATCACTCGTGATTACCGATGCTTACTTTTCGATACTCAGATGCATGAACGTCGCTGAATGCCGCTCAAACGTCTGGTCTTATTTTTCACGACTCGGCACAAATCGACCGAACTTACCATGCCGATCGATAAAAACCAAAGTTTGGCTAACGATTTAAATGTGAGATTTGGAATTATGAGTAACAGGAAGCCAGATGGAAGTGTGTGTGTATGTTGTGGTCAGGCTTGCCCAGGCCTTTTCTGCTACCTTGGCTTGGTGGTCAGGCTTGGTGTTGTGTTGTTCCGGCGGGCTGTGCTGACTGCGACTTCGGTCGTTGCAGATTTGCCAAAGGGGAGCAGCCAGACAAAAGGCAGATGCATTGGTTGTGGTTGGTGCCAGTTTGTTCTGTTTTGGCTCGGTTTGATATTTGTTTCTGCCTAGTCTGATTTTGTGTGTCTGGTAGGTTTTTCTGTGTAATATTGCTCTTCCTGTGTGAGTGCGTTGAATCTCTTGGGATGTGACTGTTGAGACTGTTCTAGATGGTTGATGCTGTTGCGTGGGTGTGTGTGTCACCTACTGCCTTGCGGTACAGGCTTTTGAGCCAAAAGCTTCGGTTGAGAGCCCTAATCGCTCTCCTGTCTATGTTTGGGCGTCCTGGCAGTATCCGAAGCCCACATAAAACATGATGTTACAAAATAAACCAAATACCATACTGCATCGGCCCTCACGCAGGATAAACCGGGTCGCCCTATCTGCTGCAAGTGGCAGGGTGGATAGGCGAAAATACGGTACTGCCAGCCACTCACCTTCATACTTTCCCTTCAACATGAATCCCCGAGTAGATAATGCCCACTCAAGTTTCAGTAACCCGAAGACCAATCTAAAACAGGCCCGGGGACGTAAGACGCTTTGTGTTGAAGGATGGAATGTGCGCATGCTGTGGGATCGATACAGCTCAGATCGACCAGAACGGCGCACTGCACTGATCGCGATAGAACTGCCAGGCTATGGAATCGAAGTAGCAGCCTTGAGCGAGACAAGGCTTGCGGACCAAGGTAAGTTACGAGATGCAGGTGCCGGGTGCACCTTCTACTGGATAGGCTACCCGACAGACGATGCTCGGGAGCATGGTGTCAGTTTTGCAGTCGTTGATCGCATCAACGCTTTGATGATAGTCGAATCGCACGGCATCAGCCCTCGAATGTTGTCTATGCGCCTGCGACTCAGTCGAGGTAAGTGTGCTACATGTGTTAGTGTTTATGGTCCAACCATGTGTCACACTGATGATACGAAGGACCAGTTCTATGATCAACTGTCCGCCACACTCCGGTCAGTGACTGATCGACTGTTTGTTTTGGGTGACTTGAACGCTCGAGTCGGGCGTGACTCGGTAGCTTGACCGGGAGTCCTCGGACCCTACGGCATTAGTTCAATCAATGAGAACGGTGATAGTCTGCTCCGCCTGTGTGCTACTCACGAGTTGGCTATCACGAACACCCGATTCCAGGTGGATGCGAGCGACATCACGACGTTGACTCATCCACGAAGCGGTCATCGCCATTTGCTTGATTACGTGATTGTGCGACAGCGCAACATTCGTGAAGTGCGTATCGAGCGAATGATGCGCGGCGCTGAATGTAGCACCGGTCATAGATTGGTCAGGACAATTATTTATCCATGTATGCAAGTCAGTTTATTGTAGATCTTCCGGACAACGGCAGAAGTTGGATATCAATCGATTGGAGAACTGTGAGACGAAGACTGCTTTTCAGCGTGCAGTTGCCGCTCGTCTGCACGAAGTTTTGTATCCACTACCCCTGAGGGTATGTGGCAATTCATCAAGGAACGGATGACGAGGGCAGCCACCAAGACAATCGGTCTCAAGCGTCACAAACGTCCGGACTGATTCGACGATAACACCGTGGTTATCGTTGAATTTGTACGAGAGAAGAATGCTGCGTTTGCTACCTCCACATTGGACCCAGACAATGAAGCAAAGAAGGCCACGTTCCGAAGTATCCGTCGTCAACTGGCCGAGCGTGTCCGCGAAATCAAGGACAACTTGTAGATAAAGCAGGGCAAGCGGATGTAGGGCTTCGCAGTTCTTCGACAACGTGAGGGGTTCTACGATTCGCCCAAAGCGATCTGCTGTCCATCGATTCAGTTCGCCAAAGCACTGGTAGACATGGATACCGGCTGTTCGTGCACCAGCCAGAGGACATCATGAAGGTCTGGCGCAAACACTTTGGTAGCCTACTAAATCGTCCTGCTACCATTGATTAGATGATCGTGAACAGTCTGCCGCAACAGCCCATCAAGCCTTCACTTACTCTCGCTCCGGAGTTGCTAGAGTTGCAGGGAGCGATTGGTCAAGATATCCGCACCAAATTTTGTACGAATGAAGTCAAACAGTTCGTGCAACACTCCTGAGGAAGGCCACCCGAGGTGGTTGAAACGTAGAGTATTACAACTTTCTCTTAACGTCGTGTTATTTTCAATCCATTTATCAATAGCCATTGGTCAACTTCGTAACGGGGAGGCTGCAAGTGAAGATGGATTGCCAGGTGAAATTCTGAAGAATAGCGGGCCGGCGATGGAACGTGCACTGCTCCAGCTGGTCCACTCCATCTAGCAGCAGGAGGTGATGTCACGAGATTTCAAGGATGTTTTGATAGTCCTTTTGTTTGAAGGTAAAGGTAACAAGCTGTGCCCCGACAGCTATCGGGGCATCAGTCTGCTGAGTTGCGTAGGCAGTCTTCTTGCCAGAATCCTTCTGAATTGGCTGAATACAGATGTTTTAGAGGTCAATGTTTCTGAGGATTAATGCGGATTCCGAGCGAATCGGAGTCCGATCGACCTGGTGTTCGATGCTCAACAGCTTTAGGAGAAGTGCCGGAAACGGAACCAGCCCCTGTATGCTCCCTTAGTCGACTTCATTAAAGCGTTCGATTCCGTAAGCCACGAGGCGCTGTGGATTGTGCTTGGTAAGTCTGGATGTACAGATAAGTTCGTCAGTGTGATTAGATTGTTGTATTTGGTCATGAAGACGAAGGTGCAATCGTGTGGATCTACCTCTGATAATTTTTTCATTGGCGTGGAGCAAGGTTGTGTCCTGGCCCCATCCCTATTCAGCTTATATTTGACTGCCATGCTAACAGTTGCTTTCCACAACTCGGCGGAGGACGGCGTTGGGGTTGAGTACCGGACGGATGACCACCTACTGAATATCTGACGTTTCATAGCCCCAACCCGGTTACATACCTCAGTGATGCGCATGTTTTTGTTCGCAGATGACAGCGCGCTGTTCGCAAATAGCGAGGACGAACTACACCGACTGGCCACGGCTTTCGCGAATGCGGCATCCAAGTTCGGACTGGACTCAACACAGGTGATATTTTCTTTCGTTCAGCCTTCCCCAGGCGGAAATGCTGTTTCTGCACCTATACCCCAGATTCGCGTTAATGGAGCCGTTGTCGGTAGCCGCGCTAATTTTTTTTCTACTTGAGAAGCTCCTGATCCACCGACCTCTCCGTGGACCACAAGTTGAGAGTTCGTATGGCAAAGGCTAGTACTGCTTTCGGACGTCTTGAAAGACGTGTGTGGAAGAATCACAGCCTGAAGCCGAACAATGAACTCTTTGTCTACCGCTCAGTGATGCTGTCTATACTACTGTACGGCAATGAAACGTGGACATTGTATCAGCGGAACGTATGCTGTCTGAGCCGCTTCCATGTACAATGTCTGAAGCGCATCTTGGGTATTCTGTGGTCGGACATGGCTCCAAACACTGAGGTACTGCGGCGAGTCTTGCTGATGCTTAATCAGCTTCGTTGGCTGGGTCACGCTCGTCGGATAGGCGATGACCGTATCCCGAAGCAGCCGCTGTATAGACAACTGAAATCATGTAAGCGAAATCCTGGTGGTCAAAAGCGGAGATACCAGGATGCTGTGCAGGCAAGTCTTTCACGTTGTAAAATTGATTTTAGATGTTGGGAAGACTTAGCGTTGAACCGGACTGCTTGGTGGAATACGATTCGGACGGGCGTCCGCGAGTTCAACGAGCAGTTATTGCGCGGCCGAGAACGAAAGCGCGCGGTACGCAAGGGAACCATCGGTGCCATAGGTCGTGGTGACATGACTATCTGGCGTTGCGATGTGTGCGGCCGCGAATGCGCTGGCCGTTTAGGATTACTTGGTCACCAGGGTACTCATAGTGCACCGTTCGCGAAGAGACAACGAGTACGTTAGGCTCTGGTAGGTCATATCAGCATATCCATTCCATTTTTGTTAATGATTGCACCAACCAAAACTTTGGTCGTTTGGCAACTAGTTCGCTCCTCTTTTCAGAAACCTGGGTGTATGCGGTCTTCTACCCATTCCTTTCTTCAGCTTTGTTGGTGTATTGTATGATGAATGGTTTGCCTGTTCTTTTCACAGTCTAACTTCGAATTTTTTTTTCATCCTAATCATCTGTAGAACGCACTAACATGCACTCATACTTAAGTGCTTCTTGTAGTACATTTTACATATCTTTCTTGTCAGTTTAGATTTTGTCATTACAATCTCTGTTTATTTTCAGAGAGATAAGGGTTTCCTTTTCGTGCTAGCCATTCAATTGGCTAGCCAGCACTGGCCGGCTGGATACAAAGGCCTCACACTCATTGGTCTTATTCCTTCGAGTTTACACCTGACTAAACCCGCCGATCCGTACTGGCTCAACAAACAAGTTGCCTGTTTAGCTCAACAGCATATTGGATTGAGCGCTGAGCCTTTGCAGTATCCAGGTTGCACGGTACTGAGTGTTGGTTAGGCTCAAGGTCGGTGACAGTCGACTATATTTGCGGTAGTATTTGAATCTATGGATGTTGTGGTTGCTTCAGACTGGTTGGGAAATTTGAAACCCGAAAGACGGCACATGTATGGGTCGTCGATCTTGAACTTGGCTCGGATAAACGGACTAGTAACCAGGTTTGCCGTACTCTAACTGGGGTAGCACGGATCAGCTAACGGTGCTGACAACAGATAAGCAAGTTTATTTTATGATAAGTCAACGATCGGCTAGACTAGTCACTTCAAACACGTTAACAGACGGGTCGTAGTGTCAACATAAGGTAGAAACATTGTCTGATGTACGGAAAGAGTTAATCATATCCGTAATTAGTGCTCTCACTTTCTAGTTGGAAATGCACTTCTTCCTGAACAGTGAAGATCGATCTAGGTGAGCTCCAGATAGAAAGTCCTGTCAATTTTGTTGAGGAAAATGAACACTGCTTCAACGGAATAGAGGTTTTGAATGAAGCGAATAACAGGACTGTTTTTCGAAACAGATAGAACCGTGTTCAGTCTCGACCCACCATAATGATTCCTGATCCGTTTTGAACAGCATCTATCTCTTTACAGTGATTCAACAAGTTTAAAAAAGCGGACAGTCCGCCATTCTCTGTTTTCTATTCAAAAATGTTATCTACCGTGACTACTCTACACAATTGAGTCAAATCACCTACAGCTCAGTTCAGCCGGTCGATGGTAAAAATACACGTTGATATAGTGCTAGTTCATGTTCGCCGGTAATTCAGTGCTAGACGATTGGGGTCACAAAGTATGCATATGTAGATGACGAACTGTGATCTTTCACAAACTCATGACACAAAGTACACATTTTATACCAATACATGGTGATATATGACTATAGCAGGTTGTGATTAAAAGCACGGTCATGTAAGCTATTTAGAAATGGGAGTGATTTTATGGAGTGAGGCAGACTAAAATAATATCAAAGTAAGATTTTAAAACCATCTCGAAATGCAGTAGAGTACTGGGTGACCATCGAGAATCTCACAGGTCGTTCCGCTGATCTGGAAAGTTTGGAGGTTTATAGGTGAGGGCTTAAGAATACATGGGAACGATTGGTCGTTGACGTTATTGCAGTTAAGAATTTCAACTGGGCTGTTAACATAAATGTGTCACAACGATTTGGTAGGGTAACCAAGGTATCAGATGGTGACGCGCGCTATTAGATTGAATACCAATCGTTTAGAACACAAGAATCGGAATTCGGTAAGCTCGTGAAGTAGTGTTTTAGTTACCGATAAGTAGCCCGGGATTTGTTCCGTATAAACTGAACAGCAGTCACATTTGCAGACGATCTCATTTTTTTCCAGCTAGCTCTTTCTGACAAAAATCACTAAGTTGGAGTTTCGCCATTCTCACAGCTCGTCGGCATTAAAAGCCTCTGTTCTGATTGCGGTTTGAACTTTAGTTCACGTTCTCAATATGTGATCCTGTTAATTTGAGATTGGTTTAATTCAGCTGGTTTAATACTTAATAAGTAGAAGCATTCGGTTTATATCATTGGTTCGAGTTCAGCCAAACTCTCCAGCTCTCGTTCTTGATTCTGTCAAAATATAACATCTGACTATTGCTTATCGATGACCGGTTCTATGTGTAGCCTACGTCATTTAGTGAGAACATTCTGGATAGCATTCTTCTTGAAAATCAACTGTTTGTTAACCAAAATATTGCATTTATCCCAGGAATCCTGTTTTCTTAAACTCCTCTGTGATAGTTATATCTTCATTAGACTGGTCCACATAGTTTCTAGTCCAGAAGGCGACAGCAGACCCCTCTGTTTTGCACAGACTATGAGACTATTTGCTACCGACCACACGTCAGGGGACAATGCGTTGCATTCCATCCAAAAATGATATTAGGTATATGTCTTCACCCGACTAGAGACTGCCGCTTATTTTTGCCAATATTTTCACTTCTTTTCCTTTTTAGATGTTTGCAGCTCTTTAACAAAGCAACCTATACAGTCCCTTGTCTTCCATATTTCTGCAATCTTCTACACGTATTTACGCAGTTTTTTCCAGTGATACTGTCTGTCAGTCAACAGCTGTGGTTGAATACCTACCTAACCGTTAAATATTCAGTACCGTGAGCAGAATGCGAAGGTCACTAGCATAAGGAACTTAGGGATTATCTGGAAGTCAGCAGACCCATGGGGATGGTGACAACCAACTGGTATACGTTAAAGATCACGCCCCAGGAGATTCTGTTTCCTCCAGGAACTCAGAGACCCACTTTTGTCTGCTTACCAGCAAACCGTTGGTAAACTACCCTTTTACACGGTAATATTCTCAACAAGATCTGCAGGTGGTGTTCCTGTCTCTCTGAACTATCATGATACGATGTGACGCAGTATCTGTAAATATATCGTGTGTGCCGGATTGTCTTGTTAGCCTTGAGTAAACCTACAATAATGGAATCCATTACTAAGACTTCTGAAGTGTAAGGTTTGATCAGGAGACTCGGAAAGAGAATAGTTTCAGTCCATGGACTTTCGCGCACGAAACGATGTTCCAGTAGCAGTCAAATACACCGCTTATAGACGAGGAACAAATTGTAGCGAAAAGACGTGCAATAAAGCACAATCTTTTCAAACAAAAGTTTCAGGCATATTCCATTAAAGATTCTTTCGAACTGATCAGTGACTTAGACAACATCAATCTTGCTAATGAGTTGATGTGTTCCATAGACGTTTAGTCACTGTTCACGAATGTCCCGTTACATGAGACAATTCACTATATTTGTGAGCTCGTTGAAACGAGCCACACTACTCTATCGCTGCCTAGTGATATTCTGAAGGAAGCCTTATTGTTATGCACTGAAAACGTCAGCTTCCGTTTCCTTGATCGGTGCTACCGCCAAATAGATGGGGTAGCCATGGGAAGCCCATTAGGGTCCATCTCAGCTGGTTTTTCATGTTAAAGATTGAACAAGAGTTAGCCGGAGACATAGCGAGTCTACCATACTACAAACGCTACGATGATGATACACTAGAATTCAGTCGGTCAAAACAGGCAATAAATAACCTAGTGGAGCTCTTAAACAAATGCTATCTCAATCTGAAGGTAACATGTGAGTTTGAGACTGATAATTGTTTGCCGTTTTTAGACATACTCATAAGTTGCCGGGAAGATGGCTCTATCAAAAGAGGTGTTTATAGGAAATCCACGTGGTCCGGTCAATACCTAAACTTTAGTAGTTTCACACCAGTCCATCAAAAGCGCGCGCTAGTGAATACAGTATTCACGCGCGCAAGACGAATCTGTACACAAGACAGTCTTGTGGAGGAATTAGAGTTGATCACGACTGTACTACAATCAAATGGTTACCCAAAAAGGTTAATGGAAAGACACGGTAGGCCGAAACCGCCGTCCGAACCGGTGGTCACTGTAAGAAAGAAGAAGGTTTGTATAGAATTGCTTTTTAAAAGCGATTATAGTATGCATCAAACAACACGAAGACCGATCAGTTCGATTAAACGAACATTCAACGCAGCCGAATTTTGTGTACTAGCTTGAACCCAAAAGTTGCCTGTCCCTTCAGTCAAAGGAGATCAGCCTGTCAGTGCCACCTCACATTGTGTCTACCAATTTACATGTAACTGCAAAGAAAGTTACATAGGCAGAACCGAGAGGTGCTTGATTTCCAGAGTGAAGGAACAATTGCCTAAATGGGTGCAGAACTCAGTATTACCGAAGAACGGTAATGTTGTTGAAACACGCAAACAACCAGTGTTCGCAATCGCAAGACACATCCTGGCCACTGGTCAGGTGATTGATCTGGCTCGTGCATTCAGAATCCTATTACGTCATTCCAGTTCAAGATTCTTGCAATTTGCTGAGGCTGTCGCAATCAATCGACTGAAGCCGGCCCTGTGTTCAGAAACAATTGTTCGTGAACTTGACCCTGCCTTGGACTTAGTGACCTTTCCTAACACATCAATCGACTATCCACCCAACCCACCCCTAAACTGTTCGATATAAAAAAGCCGTTTCATGTTATTGTAAATTTGGTACTGATGAGTCAATACGAAATGCTTGCATCTAGCAGTTTTCGTGTTCTAACGGTGTTGTTCAAACAATCTTTATTGTCCAATATGCTTGTTACCATCCCACACGCGCGCTCGCGTTTATGAGTCAGCATTCCAGCCCATAACAACTCAGGTTTTCGTTCACGCGTCGTGTGCACTTCTGCCCGGTTTGTGTGTGATCGGCGTCGTATATCGTGGGGATTTTCGCCTACCATTCTTCGTCTGTTGGTCCGATTTTGTTGAGCGATGGCTCGTCCGGTCGCTCGTATTGTCCTCCGTCTATCCACGGTGGGCTTTGGTCGTATTCCACGGGAGTGTTGAGATATTCCTGCGAGTGTTGGAATAATTGCGCCTCCGATTTCGTCGTCCATTCTATTTTGTCTGCCATGTCTCGCCCGTAGGTCCAATCCGGTCGAGCGATGACTCATCCGATTGCCCCTGTTATCCGCCATCCGCTCGTTGTGGGTTTTTGGACGTAACTCCCACCCCCCGCGTCAAGGTATTCCACCGAATGTTGGAACGCTCACACCTCCGACCTGACAATCCACCACACTCGCCCCTCCTTTAAGGAATTTGCCGCGATTGTGCCAAGGTGCCAAGTGTACCGCATTGATCGACCGCCCACGAGGACCTTGGTTGATCTGGAAGCTCGTATTCTTGCAGTTCGTGATGGTAAATGGTCCATTCCACCGCCTTCTAAATTTTCCTGCGCCGAGGCCGGATGTTTCTGGTCGGCTGTAATCTCTCACTTTCACCTGGTCTCCTATCCTGAACGGGCGCCATTTGTGCGTGTTATGCCTCACGTCATATCTTTGCTTATTCCGTCGTTGTCTTTCTGTTGTCCGTTCAAGAGCACGATGTTCCAGGTGTTGTCTTTCTTGCGGCAATAATTGCCCCTCTCCGTCTTTGGACACGAAGACATCCAAGAGAATCCTTGGCTCCCTTCTGTATGTCAGCTCAGATGGAGAACTCTCAGTCGTTGCATGCCTCGTCGTGCGATATCCAAACAAAACATCCGGTAGTCCTTCTTCCCAGTTCTTGCCTCTACTATTCAACCATTCCTTCATCGTACGAATGAACCGCTTCGCCAACCCGTTCGTTTGTGGATGGTACGGCGGTGTACTCAGGCGCTGAATCCCCCAATTCCTCAGCATCTCTTAAAATTGCCGCCCCTCAAAACACGGGCCCTGGTCCGTGATAACTCTGTACGGTACTCCGAAACGAGCCAGAACGTTGTTCTTGGAAGCGTGTGCAACCGTTCCGCTCGTTTGATCTGCCGTTGGAATGGCCTCCACCCATCGTGTGATATGGTCAATCATAACGACTATGTAGCGATTTTCATTCGTACTTGTCGGGAGTGGACCAAAAATGTCCATACCTCAGGTGTGCGCGGCCTTTTCTGTTACGATTGATTGCATGGGCGCTGTTGTCGTCATTGTCTGTCGATTCTGTTGGCAGTTGTGGCAGGCTCGAATGAAATCAATCACATCTTTCCGCATCGTGGGCGAAAATACCCTCCGCCGCAGTAGATCGTACACGCGTTCTCGCCCCATGTGAACATCTGTATATGCCAGTCGAATCACACATTCCCTCTGGCCCACTGGAATAAATGGCAATCTTCGAGGTCGAAGTCCCCTCTGTACCTCCACATAGACGACGAGTTGACCGTTCTCAAGGTGTAGCCGGTCCCAGGTCTGTAACAGTTCGTTCATTCCTGAAGTCAACGTCTTGGGTTTGGTACCTGCTAGTAGGTGTTCACATAATTCGCGCATATGAGGGTCTTGCTGTTAATTCACCAAGATGTCTTTATCGGCGACCAATACTGCGTTCACGGGTATAGCTTCAGTCGGTAGTTCACTTTCCTGTATCGGTCGTGACAGTGCATCAGGTACCTTATTGTTCGTGCCATTGTCATGTCTAATAGTAAAATTGAACTCCTGTAGTCGCAGAGCCCAGCGCGCCAGTCGTACGCGTGGATCCTTCGCCGTCTTCAGCTAGATCAGGTGTTTGTGGTCGGTCTCGACATGAAAGGTGGTCGCTATCAGATAGGTCCTCCACTTCTCCAGCGCCCAGACGATAGCTAGGCATTCTTTCTCCGCAGTGGAATGCTTTCTCTCTGCTTCCATCAGTACTCGGCTGGCATACTCATTTGTCCCCGACGGTTGTGAAAGGACTGCCCCAGTCCCGATATCACTTGCGTCAACTGACACTGTAAATGGCTCATTCGGTTTTGGGATTGTCAGGCAGCGTCGAATGCTGGCAGCCTCCTGTTTGAGTTCCTTGAACGCCACCTTCAAGTCCTCAGTCCATACAAATTTCCTGTCCTTCCTCAGCAACTGGAACAGTGGATATGGTTTCTGGGAGGACCCTGATGTAAATTTTGAATCGTAACCGACCATTCCGAGGAAACACCTCAGTTGCCGCTTCGATTTTGGTGTTGGGAAGTTCTTGATGGCTGTCAACTTCTCTGGCAGTGGTTGGATTTTCCATTACCAACCATGTGTCCCAAGCAGACGATTGAACTGCGGCTTATTTGGCACTTCTTACTACCCAGTTTTAGGTCGGCTGCATCGATTCGTTGTAACACTGCTCGCAGCCTGTTCACGTGTTCCGACACTGTCTTGGAGAATACAGCGATTTCGTCGCTGTACACGGTTACTCTCTCTTGATCCTCCAGAATGTAAAGCAAGAGACTTCTGAAGGTCGCTGGAGCATTGCACAGACCAAACGGCATCCTAAGGAACTCGTACTGCTGTCCGTTCACACAAAACGCAGTCTTCGCTCTGTCCTTCCGTGCCATTGGTAGTTGCCAGTAACCGGAGCGCAAATCAATGAGAGATAGTACTCTAGCTTCATGCAGTTGCGCAAAAATCTCCTCCATCTGATGCATCGGGAACGCATCTTTGATCGTCACTCAGTTCAGCTCTCTGAAGTCAACACAAAATCGTTAGGTTCTGTCCACCTTTCTAGTCAACACGACCGGTGACGAAAATGGGCTGCTTGTTCTTTGGATTATTCCTTTCTCCAACATCTCCTTTAACTGCCTTTCCACTTCCGGAATCAACTTGAGTGGTATCCGCCGATATACTGGTCTGCATTCCTCGCCCGGCTTTATACCTATCGAGTGTTCCATTCACGTACAGAATCCGTACTCATCACCCGCGATAATAAACAAGTCAGCAAACTCATTAACACATTGCCGGATGGCTGAGATAGAACACCCTGAAAGAGACTTCATCGAGACGCAATCCATTCGGCACTGATCCTTGGTCTCTTCACGATGCAACTTCACGACGTCGCCACCAACACACAACTCGTTCCTCTCCAGGTCTATGCTTGCTTTCAATCGACGTAGCAGATGGGCGCCTATTATCGTCTTTTTCACGTTGTCATTCACTAACATTGCGTGGCGTAGCTTGACACTACCTATCTGGATCTCAACGTTCTGAGTCCCCAACGCCTTTAACGCCATCCCTCCGGCCGTAACTACATTCCAATTACCGAATCTAACGGGCAATCCTGTCTGTAATCGACGCACCCGCTCCCGTATCTACTATCGCACTCTTTTGTTCCCCCTCAGTCAGAACTTTCACCCGTGGAACGCCCCCATGATAACCCGTTACCACCGAAAAACACGGATAAAGACGTCTGTTAAGGCACTGGCGGGCAAAGTGCCCCACCCCATTACAAACAAACAATGATTACGGCGAGGTTGTTCACATGCTCGTCTAACTTGTGCTCCTCTTGGTTCCATCTTCGTCTTCAAATTTTCCACTGCCTTCGTCAGCTGCTCCAACTTCTGTGCGACCTCTGTGTCTTCCAACCGTCCGACTTGCGTCCGTACGGGCGCTGTGCAATTCCGACAAGCCGTTCGATGTCCGTGATCCCACAAGACTCGGCCATCCGAACGCTCTCCTGCAACTCCGGCGGCAAACTCTGGATAAACCGCTCCTTCACCAATCTATCCCTCGTTTTTTCATCTGCCTCCGGTAAGACCAATGTCAACTGTCGTAATATGTGCTGATATTAAATCAGGGGATCTTGAATCTCGCAAAATCCGGTACCATAAAACCGATCCATTGCCCGTTGTCTGTCTTGTTCCTTTGTAAATTCTTGAATCAGTGCGGTCCGTGTTTCTTGATACGATATTGCGCTCTTGGTTTGTTTGCTGAAAGTACAGACAGTTTTCGCCCGTCCGGTGGGCAGTGGTCCTAATGCCGTCAACAGTTGTGTTTCGCTTTTCAATCCGTTGCACGCCGCAATCGCCTCAAATTCCGACAACCACTCTTCCATGTCTCCATCCCCAAATTGGTTTAGCCATGGTAGCTTCACTGTGTTGTGTTCAGGGCGCGGCACCAGTGTAGCGAAAAGGCGTCCAATAAAGCACAATCTTTATTGTCCAACTCGCTAGTTCACATGCTCCGCGCGCGCTCGCGTTTATGAGTCAGTATTCCAGTCCACAACACCCCCAGGTTTCCGCTCATGCGTCGTGTGCAAAATGAAGCAAAAATCTGGAGTGGAACACCCATGGTAATGAACCGCAGCTGCTACTCCCTAGACTTTTATCAAAAGTATTGCTGTGTGCTCTTCCTTTTGCACGTAGGCAACTTCAGTTCCCCAATGAACAGTAAGTTTCTTCCAATTAGTTGAAATACATAAGTTTGTGAAAACTTGCAATAAGTGTGTAGACTTGATTCTGTGTTAGACGGCAATAAATAACCATTTAACGAATGAAATTCAAAAAAGATAAAGTAAAACAAACAAAGAGTTTCGTTTCAGATCAGAGGATCATGGATTAAAATAGGGCTAACTTATTTAGAACATGGAAAAGATGTATGACTCGAACATGGCGACCAGACGAACGAACGAATATTGATTTACAGACGCTAACATAAAAGAGGTCTTGCGTCACTTCAAAGTAGCCCTGATGGTCACGCTTACTGGAGACTTGGAACAGCATCACGAATTTATGCATCAAGTCGTTGCATCTAGTTAACGATCGGTAACGACGCCAGCCAGATTGGGATATACCATAATACAGAAGGAATGTTGCTTGTATCGTAAGCAACTCATCTGGTCATGCAGCCGCAACGAATGACCTCAGATATAGTGATTTGTATTAAGCGTAAGATTTTACCTCCAAGAATGCGACAGCTGACTGTATAAGTTGACATCATGCCGCCTCTGACGAGTTGGTAACACGGAGAACTTATTCAGTTTAAACAATCTTTCTGAGCAAGATAGTGAACGAACCTATAAAACACACTTAGTTACTCGATGTTGTATTCTCTAAACCAAGTGGAAGTCTTTCGGGTAGAATGACCTACATGCCGCAATACTTAATATAAGGTAAGGAAGTACTAGTGCGGTGAACCTCCAAAAAAGCTTTCTAATCCGAAGGTCTCAAAAATGTCGACTTGTATCCTGTGGGTCACGTCAGCTCTCTTCATCATAAAGAGGCAGTTAAGAAACAGAATGAGATCTTCTGAAACACTCTTCTCTAAGTCTCACCATCAGATGACGATAGTTAGCTTTTCGCCAACTAAGATGAAATTGGTGCGTTACGAGCGACTAGTGTGCATCAGTCCTATTTTGGAGGAGCCTAACAGAAGCCAGTGCGTTGTGGAGTAGCGATTCAAACTGTCAAAATCATTCTGTAGCTTTTCCCTTTCATTTTTACCATTCACTGCCTCCAACATTTTCTTGTCATTGGTGCGTAACAGTACTATGTGACTTACCAGCTACGGTAGTTCAGAGATGGCTAACAGGAACAACAGCGAGCATTGATTGTAACCCTGAGGTAAACTACCAGTTGTGTACCAGTCAGAGAGTAGGTCTTTAGCTTCCTTATGTACGTCGGTCTTCCGGATAACCTACGACCTACGAAAGTAAAGTACCATCAATCTTGTACTGGTGAAGTGTGATACACAG
>JTDE01000260.1:124769-143054 GCA_014338405.1 Paragonimus skrjabini miyazakii
TGAAGGATACCATAAATGGGTCTCAGTGTTTCTTCAGCCGGGTACTCGGGCGGCTTTGATCACAGGTTGCAGATTGGGAAACCGCCTTCAAATGGTGTCGGCAATGGGATGGAGAGACCGCACTGAGAAACTACTGCGAAAAACTAGTAACTAACAGGTCGGCTTTAACGTGACACTGAGGGCGCTATGACGTGATGAATTTTGTGTAATGAGAGAAAGATCAGTGTGCCTTAACGGCAGCACATGGACTTTTGAACTGGTAGCAACGGGACTGGCGTAGACTACGTTTAATCAACCGCAGCCAGTGCACAGTCTCAGTGTTTTAGAGTTGGGTCACTTGCTGATATTTCCCATCGTCTAGGTAGAACACTTATCCGGAAGGGCACTCGAAGGGTATGCATGAGTTACTGGTTTTCCTGCGGCCTATTCGATCAAGGTCATTTCCTTACTGGTTTCCTTATGGACTTTTTGATAACCGCTTGCTATGACTACAATGAAGTTGCCCGAATAGTCGGTCATGGCGATTAAAATGTGATATTCACTGGCTTGTATGTTCGCGACACTATTTGTCACGCTAAGCAGATTATATAACAGGGCTATGAGGGAAATTGCATGGAGCAGTAGGCTCAAACCGCAGTCTTTGTGAGCATGACCATGGTTACGCCTCGCACACACGGTCGACTGTTCATTTCCTCGCCTAGTCCTTTGTATGCTGCGCGTGTCACCCTGCTAATCACATGATATTAAGTCCGAGCGACACGATAACTGTCACGGCTTAGTCATAGATGGGACCGTTTTTAGACATGGGAATTCTAACCATGGGCACATGTGCTTTCTTGAATGTGTTTGTGTGTTGTGACTCAGATGTCCTGACCCCAGGTGAGTCATACTCATCGTCCCGTGCCAGCTTTACGTGGTAATTCGAGTGTGTATGAGAACGAATGAACACATGTGCGCGCAAAAGAGGGAGTGGAAGTGATCTGTCCTGGATGCATGTGATGATAACGTCTAACGCATTCACGAAAGTTGGTAAGAGATTCTGTGTTATGAGTATTAATGTTCAATGGTGACATTTATTGGGCAAGGCAATTTAATGCTAGATGCGTCCAACCGATCAACATTTAGATCCTATGGTGGCGAGGTACGAAAATGTATAACAATCAAGTAACGGCATTCCTCTACTCCGTTTATCACATTCTCTGCCTGCTGTCCATCTGATGAAAAGCCCGTTTATTTCATTCGATAGGAAACTTTCAACCACATTCATCCAGTAAGCTGACCTGTATGTGATATGGCCATCCAAGATTAGCTTTTCCAGAAATCCCAAAGTCTACTTTTGACATAGTCTTGCGATTCCCGAAATTAATATCCACTGATCAATGCTTAATTACTCAAACCTAAGGATAAGTTCAGGCTCGAACTTTCAGTAGTATGTGTTATTCACTTTCATTTTCACCGGTTTTTTTTAAATCGAATTTCTTCAATGCGATCAATGTGTTTCGGTCCTTTTTTGATCAGTTCACTGTCCCCGAGGACGCTCGCTGAGGTTGCAACACTAAGCGATTTGTTTGCAATGCAAACAACATTCTTTTACAACTAGGGTACGTCCAATCACTTTACCTAAATCCATCTTCAAGTCGTCGTCAGTCAGTTGCTTCAAGCGAAGTCTTTACGCACATATATTCATGCTGCTGTTTCGAATCTCTAAGCTGTGTAGCCAGTTGGGTCACTGTGAAGTTGTATACGGCTAGTGCTGACGGCGTACTATCAGCTGAATTGAGTTTGCTTCATGTGTGTGGGTAAATATTCACGTTAAGCATCTGGTTGTATATTGCAGTTTCGTCTATCTTTATTATGTTATATACCTGTGAGCATTATGTGTTTCTTGTAATTAATAATAGTCCGCCAACTCTAATGAACTATGTAAAGGTGATCCAGTTCAGTTCATTCAATGTGGGATCCTAGCTATAACTAGAACCATTGCAGTCGCTCTGTACGACCCTTTCCGGTGTGCTTAAAAACGTCGTGCTGAGGCCTCGCAACTACCTTGGCCCACGTCACTCGGTAAGAACTATAGTCCCTTGGTTGCTAGTCGACCCTGTAATTTTTGATCACATAAATCTACTCACATTACTTTAACTCGTTTATTCCATCAGATTTTTACTTGTAAAACTGTTATACACATAAATGCGTACAATGTATCCAGCCTAACAGTGATGGGCCAAACTACACTCCTTCACTGCATCAACTTTCACGACTACCCTGGAATCTTTCAACCGATTTCGAGGGTTTTAATGTGAACACTGCAGTGCTTTCTGCCTGGCCATCTCCCACGAAACCACCCTTTAAGTTAGTGAGTATTGTGTCTTCTGTTACTTCACCTGCAGTTTCATTTTTTTATAAATTGTTCGAATTCTTATCGGTATGTTAAGCTTTCATTCCGTATGAGATTTCCAGCGAATCATCCATTGTGAGTCCTCCGTCTGCGGTTGATCATATTATAGTGAGTTACTAAACTGGAGGTGTGCGTATTCCAATTCTCGGTGGTATGCCTCAAGGCAGCGTCGAGGCACGTCCGAAAGCTCACAGTGATCAAGTTGCGGACAATACAGGTGACCGGTCGAGCCATCGCTCAACGAGATCCGACGGACGGACAGACAAGACATGGCAGACAAAATGGGATGGATGACCAGATCGGACGTATGATTATCACGAATATTCCGACACGGTCGTGGAGTACGGTCAAAGCCCACAACAGATAGAGTGCGAACAACACGGGCTACTGGATGAGCCAACGCTCAATGAGATCGGACAAATGAACGATAAATTACATGCGGAAAACCTCCCAACAGAAAGCGTTGGTCACACACTGATCGGGCAGAAGTACACATAACTTGTGAGCGGAAACCTGGGGTGTATCGTGAACGGGAATTCCGATTCATGAACGCAAGCGAGCGCAAGACATGGTAACAAGCTAGTTGGACAATAACGATTGTGCTTTATCAGACGTCTTTTCACTGCAATATGTATGCTTGGTAGGCTGGTTCGAACACCGTTTTTCAGCCACCAGTCTCATTAGGAAGTGGACTATTCGTCTTGGATACTAAACCACAGCCTCTTCCCCACTGGCAGTGTAATCCAAGAAAAACCTGACTACTTTCAATTTGCTCGCACAAGCCTGAATTTCTGAAAGAATCAGGGTTATGTTTTGTTCACTGTGCCTCACGACTTCAATTTATTATAGATATACAAATGGCTGGACGCTAGTCTGTTCATTGTCATAATGGTTCTTCCGTAGCTGACAACCAGTTTAGTCTGTATGCGGGCCGTGATGTGAGTGGTAAGTTCCGTGCCATCAGATTATTCAGCAACAGTGAATTCGAAGCAGTCTTCGTGTCCTGTGTCTTCTTGTTGTGCTCCTCAGTTTTACTCCGGTAAAATACCCCTCCAGTCATAAAAGACACTATGACGAACGACTGTTTTCGATCATTCCGCAGTTGCTCAATATACAAACTTTAATGTACATATTTGTAGACAAAGGTCAAGGTTTAAATAAAAACTGTTTAGAGTAGACAAGGGAAAATAATCTGAGATACAACTGAACAGGTGCAAAGATCAAGAACACTAAGTTTTGTTGTTTACACTGCTACACTCAGTTAGCTTTCAATCAACTGAAAATTCATGAAGTACTAATGGCGTACATTCCACTACAAAAAAAACAAGACTGTATAACATTTCACAGTTAATTTTTGGACTTCCTGTTGCGTGCAACTTTTGTATCAAACTAAGTTAGGTCATTGTGAGTCGTATTGTTGAAAGTTATTCAACGCACCTTTCCGCACAACGAACAGACGAGTAAATTTGCGATATCGACCGCGACCCAAACCATAAAACCACTTCGTCAATTATTCTTCAGTAGAAAGTTAGCAGGACGTTTACTAATTCAGGTTCCCAGGACAACAGTTTGCAGACCGCAACGCCCAATTGTTTCGGGTTCGTCAAATGAAGGAGATTGACCAGAATCAAACGAAAGTATTCTGTTTTTAACTACCCACCAATCGTCGATTTAGAAATTCCTCTGCACCTGAAACACCCAGTGGATGTAGTTTATTTAACACGGTGAAATTTCACATTCCTAAACCGTGTCCTGTCATCCGTGAAAGTGTTTGTAATTCAGAATAAATCGGCTACATTCACAGTTCTCATTATTCTATTTCCACTGCGTCGAAACCGGCCTTAGGATCGATTTAATCCACTATTTACCTTCACTCTCATGAGTTTGCTTACTTTAGATGTACTTGCAGAATGTCTGTGTAGCATCTGGAACACTCTTGACAATTGCCCATTGAGTATGGGAACCAGGTTATCCCTTTCTCATCACAAGAAATCCCAACTCCAGCCTTGAAACAGTCGATGAAGTATCCTTCAATGGTTGTTTCTTGGATTTGGACCAGGATTGCAGGCTGGTCACTGATGTAGGGTTACACCTTATGTCACACGACATGTATATTGCATCATCACGTTGTTGAGAAACCACGTCCCGCGCGCATGTTACCTGATAAATAACAGTCCTAATCGGATTACGTAGACAAACTTGTTTTCATTCCCATCCAGGGTAGTCAGTCCGCTCACTCACCACTTAAACATATAGCTAATGGTCACTGATTATCTTGCAATGACCCTCTTGCCAAAGCACATAATGAGAGTAAAGACATATAGGTGAACATGTTTTCGACGATTCTTCTTCAGGCCGGTACAAGTACCCGGAGTTTATAGAATTAGACCGAGACATCGATCGGGTATACTACAATTAAACTAGGCCACTGGCCAATCGATCGACGATGGTCTGATTCGTCCATTACGTCACGTTGGTTTATTGGCTTAACCGAGCTGGATGGCCATCGATCCGGTGAATTTCCGGCCACGGTAGACGCAACGCCTGAACAAACCACTTTTGTTGACAATGCGGGTCAACTAGCCCCATTATAGTAGTCTTTGTAGTACAAAGAGCTCGCATTTGAATGGCATTTGATGGGTTACCCGGTATGTGATAGACCACTTGGCAGGCTTGATCAGTGTTCACCTAGCATATGCCTTCAACCAAATCAGAGAGAATGGCACTGTTAACTAATCGTGTTTCCCCGTGCCCAAATACCGCGACCGTTGTTTCCGGATTCGGTTCGAAAGTTGTCCTGATGTTCGACCAATATAGCCTGCTCTACAGGAACAAGTGAAACAGCAGACACATAGGTGAGGTCTGAACTGCCACTCTGCCTTTGTTTCAAAATCAGCGAACTGAGGATGTGGTGAACTGCATACGGAGTTCACCTGCGGTATAGGTCTTACTAATTGCTCGATTGTGCCTGTTTGTCAGCCATTCTTCGGCATTGTCACCCTTGAATGGTACTCCAATAAACACAAGTTTCCTTCTTACTCCATGCAATTCAGGCTTAAGTGGTGTTTCAAATGATAAAATGTTCCGGGAAACCGTTATTATGGAGTACGTTCTCTATTAATTCGACCTCAATCGTCTGGCTTATCCGCTGAGCAAATTCTGCATGCCATCAGTCAGACAACGTATGAAAGTTCCCTTTAATTTCAAGGGTGTCAGTCTGTGAAAATGTGTGTATTGATCCGTCCGGATATTTTTTTGTAAATTCTGCGGTGCATAGTACCATCTATTGGTCCGTGTAAGTGAGTATCTAGGAATGATATTTCGTTTCCAGTCCCTTCCTGAAGCAAAATCTCACTCAATTGGTAGGACTGATTGAACCTGTTGATTACCGCACACATATTAGCATCCGAGCTAGTGATGTTATATATACCGTCCGCATATCGACGATACTGAGTGAACCGGCTGATGATGGAGCAAAGCATAGTACCCTCAAACTTTCCCAAGAACATATTAATCAGCAGAGATCCGAACGGGGATCCCATTGTTTAACATTACCTCAAAAGCCATTACAGTAGTAGTCTAACACACACAGGAAAACTTATTATTACTGGTCATCACAGGTGAATGCGCTGCATGGTAACTGCTAACAAAAGTACTCGTGTTTGCGAAGGTTACGGTTTGAGAATAACGTCATTTTAAAACCCCGTTCAGGGAATAAGTGACTAAGAATAACCATCAGCACATGAGATAAATGCTTTTCAAAGGCAGCGAACTTGAATCCTCTTAATCCCGGTCATACACTTGACGAGGCAAACAACTATGCTACATCCTTTTGTCGATCGACCATACGTGCATTCCTTCTGAAGGGAACGGTATAGGAAGGTAAGCATGAATTTGGTCAAAAGGGAATGCACATCGCACAGTGTAATGACAAGCAGAAACGTTCTGAAAGAACTTTAGAAATTCCCTCAGCTTCGCAAACGTAGTGAGCCTCATGTACGAAGTACAAACTGTCAGGCGTCTACAATACGGTTTCCACTCCCACGTCACCCAGTACGGCTGCGATCCAACAGTTTAGCCTGGTGTGGGATAGGCCATTGTACCTTACACCTTTGAAATGCGAAAGTGGTCGTCACGCGCTCATTCGCGGTGGCCAATTTCGCTGTATAGGTTTGTTCTGAAAAACTAGAGAGATATACGAGTCCTGTTGTGATTGGTGACCAGGTCACACACACGATTATCTAAAATTCAGTGGAGTATTTCAATACGATCGTGGAATATGATCAAAACCATAGACAATACTTGTGATCAAACAAGGCGAAACCGGCAGAAATGGGCGAGAAATGACAAGCTAAAACCGATCGCAAGAAACTTCGGCTAAACCGACAGAACCGGGCAGGAATGCACATTTGGTTTAACTGAAGACCCCTGAATTCCGGCTCATAAGCACCAATGCGCAAACGGCGCGAGATTCTATTAATTGGACGGTAAAGATCTTGCTTTGTTGAAAGAATTCTTGCTACACTAGCTACCTTGTTGCACAAACTCTTGAACAAAAATGGACAGGATCAGTTAGTACTAATTGGTGGGCTTAAACCGGACATAAAAATGAGTAGAGTTCATTCTCTCGACACTCCGTACGTTTCATTATTTATTTGCCCCTTCGAAAAAGCCTTATGAATGCACAGGTGCATGTTGCATTTGCTTAGACACATACCCATTAAAACATGCGTGTAATCTGTGATTTGATTTTGTGGTATCAATCGACCAACCTATGTATCTTACAGAAAATTGAGCGTAGGTTCTGAGTGTCTTCAAAGTCCAACAGCTTGGCGTAACTCTTAGAAGTTTATTTAGATACACAGAAAAGTGCATTTGCACTCTTGGTGTTAAACAGCCTTGAGCATAATCCGCAATTCCAAACTGTTGCACTCTGCGTCATAAGCGTTGCATAAATGGATTGTAGTCTACCGTGATTGCTGTATCGTGAAATTTAGGCCCGAACGCAAATATGGTAATATTCTGATGGCTCATGGGGAGAGTTAACGGACAAGTTTGTGGCTCTACTCACATTAGGATGCTCATAAGAAAATCGTAAATCTAAAAGAGCTTATTGGTAATCAGTGCGTACAGCGACTTAAGACATACCTTCAGTAATTTGACTACCATCTTACGGAAGAAAAGGATCTCCAACATCCAGTAGAGTGAACTAAGGGAGAATTGCTGGCCCACTCATCTTATGTAACTTTCATAGCATCGAAATTTTTTTGATGCCCACAGTTAATTACTCTACGTACCTTCCTACATGGCGGTAGTACCACCATAAGGCAAGCTTATGCACTTTACATACATTTTATGGACCTCTGTTGAGAATTCCGACATATTTACTCGAGTCACCACCTCACTATTGATCCAAACAACTCCCTCTTTAGCCAAACTCCCAGTATGGTTATGGAACCCATTCGTTAAAACGACCGGGTTGTCTTCTGGATGCACTCGGGTTCCAAAAAGAGAAACTTAAACCGCATCACATCCCTAGCACACGTTTTCATCGGACGCAAGGATGTTCTTTAATGAAAAATTTTCCCATTTTTATTAGACTTTTACGGGGAGGTTGCTTGCAGAAAATACTGCGTCCTGAGGTAAGTCCATGGAAAAAAACCATGAAGTGATCTCTTAAAGTGGGGTTCGTATGTTCGTTCAAGTGTGTTTGCAAGAAAGGAGACTTTCCATGGTCCGTGCTTCACACGATCGTTAATCGTGCGGAACGTACAATACACTTGGAAGTTAGGTTGTTGAACGACGCATTTTATTGTGTAAGTTGTAAGATACGGTTTTAAAAAAGTTCCTGGCTAACGTATGGGATACCCAGCGCTTTGATTAACCTGAATATTTCGCCGCAACCGCTAGAATTCTTCGGACTACTTATCGTTGAATGAACTATACCTTTGCCGAATTGCCCCGGGCTGACCTGTACTCGAGATGGGTAGTCCCGGGATAAATTGTCTTAGGATGAACTGAATACAAAATAGGACATCTGGGGGTGAATTGCATCGCGATAAATTGGCCGAACTTAAACCGCCAGGATGAATGGTCACTCAACAATTTTTGTCAGCCTCTGCCACCTGTCTGGTCTGATGATTGGTGGACTGAGAAGATGCGCTTACGTACGTGCAAGCATAGGCTTGAGAGTGCGTGCGCTGGCGCGTAAACGGTTGTCTTGAATTGTAATGTACCGAGAACGTTCTAGACCAAGGTAATTACACATCCATCCCTGAATAGAAGTACCGGAAACCCGAAACTCGCATATCATTGTAACGTGCAGTCAAAACCAGCAAGCACGTACAAGTTGAAATTGATTTGTCTAACTGGACTTGCTGCTGTGTTCTCGGTGCCGTTTTAGTTATTGTTTGTGTAAGTCGTGTGCATGGCTTACTGGTCCTTCGGCTCATGCTTGTTCTTGTTGTTTCCCTTTACAGGATTGTTGTCGGAACCTCCTACTTCAGAAGAACGCTGTCCCCTGGTGTCTCCACACTGCCCCAACGTTGATCCGCAGGCTTAACGGATAACTAGAGGAGAGACAGCCGGCTTGCATGTTACATCATCACGTTTATACCTCTTGCTTGACGTGCACTTGTCACTTTAGGTCCTTTCAAGCCAGTTATACAGGTAAACCGCGTGCTTACCTTTGTGAATGAGGGAAGTACCCTAATGTCAGCCACAAACATTGATATAGTTATGGTGTATGATCAGTCCAGCGTAAGTTGCCACGGTTACACTATCGGCCATACTTACGACGTTGAGAATCACGAAGGCGACAGCAAAGATAAGCAGCTTTTTATCGTAAGCAAAGAGAAACGAGAATGATTACTTTTCTCAAGATGTTTAACAGCGTAGTGTAATTTTAGGTTTTCTTATTTCGGCATGTCATGATAGAATCACTCAAAACATATCTAAGTAAGTGAGTAATGAACACTTAGTTGTGCTCTTCAGTCACATTTTTAGTTTAGTGATGTGACGGTCAACGTGCGTGCAGATCACATGGAGCTCCGCGACTACATGACATTTAGTCAGGTTAGTCGGGATGTCATATGGTCTTGAAAAAATAATCAGGAGCTTTACTGGATTAGTAAAAATTTGAAACGGTGTTGCGAATTACGAAGTAGGTCAAGGAAACAGGAAACCACGTAGGTTCTATGGCACATCTGATATCGTTATCTGACTGACAATATCCTACATCCTACGCAGCAGACATTGTTTAGCATGAGATACTGCCTCAAACTCTACCTGCTACACACAGAAGACCTCCACGAGACGAACGATCAGAAATGGCATTATCGTTGCTCGTGAAGAAGTCTCGCCATTCCTAAAACGAACGAAGAAAAACGTTTTAATTTTTGCGCGTGAACACATGGACACAACTGGAAATTCGTGATCGGTAGATACTTTAATTAATGTAAAAATGTTTTGTTTAGGAAAAGCCCGCACTGTCCAATTAGCCTGGCAACGTTTTCCTGAGGCATTTCACTCATCAGCAATTCGACAAGCAAGCAAGTTAAAATAGTGTTATTGTTAGATTGAGATAGGTTTTACGGGGCAACTTGCAATCCATACATTTTTTTGAACAAATGGTGACCTACGAGATGCATCTGGACATAAACCACCAGATCTTTCTCCTGCAATACCAACATCTGCTCCTGATATACTGGTAGATCAGGTAGTCTTCCGAGGTGGCATCAGTCCTAAGCACATGTTCATTACGGTTCATCAGTTTCCTCACAAGGTTCCATATCAACAAATCTTCTGATAATCACACAGTTCAGAGTTTACTCTGGTCGAGTAAATTTAGTCCCATTCGCAGAAAAACTAAAATGAAGTTAAAAGAAATGCACACACAAAGGCTTTACACAAAGTGTAAGGCTATGGAAGAAAGCAGAAAGTTGAACATCACCCACAGTTGATCGCAGCCGTCGCATTCCCATAGACTTTCCAGTCGACCACTTTCGAACAGCAGAGTCACTAGACTCGAGTTGCGTTCTCATTAGAGCTCGTCAGTAGTGCATAGTATCGCCACTGCCCGGACTTGAACCACGGACACGCTGTTCATGAAGCAACCGTGTTGACCACAGCGCCATTGAACTCACATTAGGCACGACCGAATTGTCTTATGTGAACGCTCAACCACATTCGCTTGTGAGTAATGATCAGGCTGTCCGATCGCCTCAGGAGGAGACACAGTTACTGTCCTGTAAACTCCGATCGATAACCCCGTAACTAGGACTTCCTAGACAGGTCGAAATCTCCAATCTCACTAAATCTGCTAGGCAATGTTTCAGATTAGTGATGGGGCCGATCGGAAAGTCTATGGGGTTGTGACAGCTACGATCAATTGTGGGTGTTGTTCAACTTGAAATTAACCAAGCCCTCGACTACTCATCAATAAAGCAGAAAGTATCAAACAGATACATATCAGTCTCGTTTATTTAATGACACTTCCATTTGAATCGAATATCTTATCATTCGTAGACTGGACGATGTCCATATGTCCACGTAATCAATAATATTTGTTTTATCTGTCTGGAACTTGCATTACCTCATGATAAATCCGGCTTCTTTTCATATCGTCTTAAACCATCGTGGATTTAGCACGACACTGGCAATTTACTGCCGTGAAAATCTACTCGATTCACCGCTTATCCAAACTCCGAAACAATAAAAAATCTAACAAGGGACCAATCTAAATGTCACGTTAAGAAACGAATTCAGGATTGGGCGAAAGGCATTAGTGTTACATTTCCCGTTATTTGCCAAGTTTTTTGTTCTGTATTGCACCAATCAGCTTTCAGTTTGGTTTTCTAAGTGCCAATATAATCATCCACTGACAGACTGTGATTTCCTTAATACTGTTGTACATCTATAAATGTAGCTTCTTGTTTCACGAATACGAACTGCGTACTACAACCAGTACAAGGTCTTCTTCTTATCAATTACTTAGGAGGTTTCAATTCGAGTGCGATTTCTAAGGCTATTCGAAGTCCTTAACTTCGAGTATTACACTTATGTTGTGCTGTTCATGGACCCAACTGCACTGAACATTAATTTTTGTTGTGCACTGTTTGATGATAGCTGAAGTACAGAAGAAACCTAAACTCGACTTAATCATTAGCTCTACTATGATCCATCAATAAGCTACCGATAGACCAGCAGTGGTGACTCAAGCAATCCCCGTTAAATTCGATGAAGACAAGCACCATATGCACTAATTGAAAGGAATGAAAAGATTCAAGGGGGATGATTAAAACAATTATTTTCCTACTACCGCATTTTGATTATAACCCATTCGTTGTTTCAATCTTCGCACCGATGCGCAACAATATAAGCTGTCGGTTTTCTAGAGTCTGATACAAACCACAGCTAGCATGGGTACTGTGAATCATACAGGAAAATATTTAGTCTATGCGATGGTGTGCACCAGTAACACTTTCGAAAAATAAGTCAACCAAAGGTCACCGCTATCCTTGTGGTAGGAAATAACGCACGTAATGCAGTATCTCTAACCACTGTCTTCTAATCTACTAAGCAGCTATTGCTCAGGAGCCCATAAGTATAATGAAAATACTATTACCATTTCTGGACCTTATTTTTGTAATATAACTAGAACGAAGCGGGATGCTGAAGTCTTTAATTTGACAATTTTCATCTGTCATGAAATATCAGATGCATCAGATAAAACATAGTGATAAAAAGTATAAAACTTGTCAGCTCCCACAGAAATTAAGTTTAGATTAGTGATGTGAGGAAAGGAAACCGACGACGACGAAACTTATAATTTAGTTCATAATTGGGGACAACTTAATTATTCAGGATGATGTAATATTCCAAGGAGTAGTTTCTATCATCTGACATTAGAAAAAGCCCGATTAAATGCCTGATCAGCGCACATTCAATAACGCTTCGTCTAGTATCCAGGATTCTGATCCGATCATAAACACACTCTCCAGATAACTGCCACAAATCGCCTGATTCTCTAAAGACATTATTGCGATCGCGAATCATATAATTTGCTATAACCTGTGATTTGAGTAGAAGTTTAGGTACAACCTATAGAGAGAATAACTATTGTTTAAAGACGAAGGAGTGAAAAGAACTGCTACACTGATCTAGGTGTCAGTGTATTCTGTAAGAATCGAGTCTGTGTGAAACGACGGTTACAGACAGAATTGAGTTCAGCTGGAAACCCACGACGGCAACTTGAGAATACTTTCACTTACCACGTCATCCTGGTGGCAGGCGAAATCGATTCGTTCAGCAGATGTAAAGCGATTTACCAGTAACTCCTCGATCGGACGCCAACAATGGTTCAGTCGACCGCACTTCAATGAAGTGGAAGTCATGATTGCATCCTTTGGTTGCAGGCTGTCAAAAAAACCGAACTGGACGATCGGTGCCTCAGTGAGCAACATAAAAGGTAATCCATCTGTGTGATTCTGGATTTTTATCTGATACAGGCCGCTGTTCTGATTTTCGCGTGGCGGACTACGTGACGCTCCAATAGAGGTTGTCTTATGGTTTCGTCATGGTGACGCACGATTTTGTTAGTCAGTTCATTAAAAGCAAACGAACATCAACTGTTTGTGTACTATAATGACTTGTAGTTGCTAGTTTGGTCATAAACTAATTACTAACTAACTAGCAAAATCAACAGCAAAATGTTGGAGGGTCTTGTCGCCTTACGGAGGAGTGTTTTGAGATAAATGTGTAGTTCGTTCGAGGTATCCGTTATTGCTTACCTGAGTGGTAAGTTGACTGACCGACAGGGTCGTTTTGAATCATTCACTCGTGTCAAGACACGTTTTAGAACAGGCTCATAAAACGCAGAAACACATAAATCGATTGCTTCAACAGTTGTTATGGCCCGCACATGTACACACACATATATATACATATACAGGGAGAGAGAAAAATGCGCACACGAATGGGCAGACAGGAACCATGATGTTCAGTCCACAATCCAGCCACACACACACACACAATGTATATCATCAATCTGACAACTTCTTTCCATTGCAGGTGACGCAGAACCAGATCACAGCGTGATGGGTCAAGCCAGTCCATCCAGTTGCCTATCTACACCTATGGCCTGAGTGCGAATTTCGTCAATTCGGGACATTCTATTCTTACAGGTTCGGTATCCAGGTTGCTTTCGATGTTTATTGCCCGACCTAAGTGTGATTCACAGTGTGTGTAAACGCGGGCACGCGTGCACGCAAGCGTACATGGCATTGCGTAACGGATGGTGAAGTGAAGGAGGTAAAAGCAGACAACGGTCGTAAACCTGCTGATCAGTCTGCCTGCCCGCTTCGTTTAGTTTCAAGTTGGACTGTTCCGTCGCTATCTGAGGTGTGTCAGGTGCGACAATTTGAATTATGGTACCAGACATACATGTTCACAGCTGCCATTCGCTGCGTGTTCGGGTAAACACTCGACGTTTGGCTCTCCATGGCGGTGATACTCACTCAACTGATCGATTTGTCTACCTCGCAGTATGCCAGTTCAATTGTAGTTACAATGATGTCTACCCAGGAAAGACAGATCGAAGCTTGCATCAGTGTATGAGGGAGCACATTCATAAGTTGTTGTCAACTACAACATCAGAAAAGACCTACAGGCTGTAACAAGCTCGAAGACCCCGACCACATCGATCGCCCAACACATCTTAGCAACCGGTCACCTAGTTGACTCTGTCAAATCGTTCGAGATATTGTTAAGTAATTGCAACCCGAAACTGCTAACGATCAGTGAATAACTACAAATCAGACAACGTCGATCAGTTTTGTGTGCACAAAAAAGGGTTGACGCAATCTCCTTTCCGTGAAATAGATTTGTAGTATACCCGATAAGAGGGAGAACGAGGATTCGCCAGAAATCGTTTATCAAGAACACGTAACACTAGTCACTGTTCGTTCAGGTAGTTTGTCTTCACTTGGGGCCTCTTCTTCGGAGATTGCACAAATCGTCGGCTCTGCAACACACGGGGAGGAGAAAAGGAATTAGCCGCGGTTCAAAAGCATACGACGCGCGCTTTTTTTTCACTTTCGATTTCACTTTACAGATTGCATTCTTAGCGCGGGAAAGGTCAAACGTATGTGGTTGGTCCGTTCAATCGTTTGTGTAATGTGTGGTTTGTATAAAACTTGTTGGTTTTACGTTGACGACTGATGAGAGTAAATCGTTATGTTTGCATCTCGTGATGTATCTCCCCTCTGTTTTGACTAAATGGATAAAGGGAACTCAATGGTTTAAATCTATGGCTCGCTTGAGGAAAATGTCTGGTGAGAAACCTCAGACCAACCATGCGAGGCCAGTATTCAGAAGATTAAGCTTATTGTTTTGATTCTGGAGGCTATTCGTCAGGAACTTTTATGATAGCATCTAAAATCCTAATCGGAGACAAACTAGGATCACTCGCCAAGCACAGTTAATAAGTCAGTGACATGCCGAAAACGACGAAATGGGAAACTGAAGATGGGCATCAACAAAGAATGAGACATAACCAATCAGGATTTGTGGATCGTTCGATCTATCGAGTATTGCAACTGGCTCAAACAATCACAGTCCGATCGAACAGGAAATGTTACTGAACCAATGACTGCAACCAGACAGTCAGTCAATGGAAACCACTTTACCTGGTGATAGATATGCCTAGCTTAAGTCAGAACGGATTTTAGTTAGAGATCTTTGTTCGTTTTGGTTTCCTTTCGAGGGCTACTTGACAATTGAAAATGATATTAATCCATAAATTCCCGCGTCCGATTCCGACTGGGTCGAATTGGCAGTTATTGTGAATGGTTAACAGTGAAAAAACACGAATCAGCGCTCAGTGTGATGGGAGGAATGTTCAAATACAGGACTGAAAGCAACACTCGAATAACCGTTTGTGATTCTATGAGATAAGCAACTCGACGTATATCGTTAAGCCAACAAGACTAGTTTAGAAGAGTAGTATTCTCACAAGTAGTAGTAACAGGAAATTTACAACCATTGATTTATACAATGCATTATGATCATTTATGTTCATCCATCACACAGGCACTTCAAACTGATCTGATTTTTTCTTTCAAAGAGGTGTATAGAAACACGTGGCGAACTTAAGAACACCGAGGACCAAGCGCTTACAATTTGTGACCAACTACATTTACTCAAAGTTGTCGCACTCGCACGCATTTTTTGGCTCAACTAATTTGGACACTGATGTCAGAGTTCATCCATAGAACACACCTTTGCCTAGACCGGGAGTTGATAGCTGACACATGTTCCCATTGGACGAACAGTCGATGCTTGTGATGGTGGCGGAAACTGACGAGTAGTTTCAGCAGACACGAATTCTTGTCAGTCAGCAAATCAGGTACGAGCACGAATGGATCAAAGACAGGACGACTGAACGACAGTGTGTATTGGTTCCCGCGAATTAACGCAACGAACAACACTATACACCCAATTAGATCCGAAGGAACAGTCTGGAAGTTAGGCTCCATCGCTGATCTAAAAATCAACAGTATAAACACAAGACAAAAGACACTTTTCCCAATTCACCAACTCAGCAGGTGATCCGTGAAAATCGATATAGTAGACGGTCAGCAAGTCTAAATGTTCCTTATATCCACTACAGCGGAACCTGATTAGAACCCGGTTATTGTTTTAGTTTCACAGAAGAGTCACATAGCAACTACTGCCATATTGACTTGGTATTTGAACGCTCAGTCATGTTCACTTGTGAGCACTGTTCAGGTTGTCAGGCCCTCGAAAAAGAGGGGGTCACAAAACTACACGACAAAATTCAGCCGGTAATCTCGCGATCCAATAACCCATGGTGTGTGTGAATTGGACATAACCACAAAGAACACCACATATTTCCGCTCGAGATCGATGTCTACTTTTGGACGGTGATGACAACAGGCAAGTAGATACTAAGACAGACCAGGCTAAATAAACTAGTAAAGTCTGTGTTTAAAGTCGGTGGCAGAATGGTGAGAGGCATATGAACCAGAAACACAACGTTACTCTTAGTGTCAGCTGGTTAAACAACCACCAACCAAGATGGACTCACTCACATTTTATGTGGTAGTGAATTGGCGGTTCCCTGTTGACGAAGTTCATATTGACCGCGTTCTCCTTCTGTGTGCTCAGCGTGTGATGACCGTTCAAGCAAAACCATGAAGCATTGTAGACGTATATGGATGCTATTTCAGAAAAACTTTCTTGGCATTCGGCATGTCATCCAAACAGTCTGTACCGGGAAGCATACGAACGTGCTGGGAGGTTCCGCAGGTTGTCAGCCAGGACCACACATTTTCCATACTTCCGCCTCGCTGACCCGACTATAGTAACTGCTCGTGGTTATTTTGTCCAACTCTGTATGCACCTGGTACATAAAGAGGGTTTGAGTGATACTAATCAAACACTGCTCATAGGTGATCATAGGTTCCAAGGTCAAACGGACTTTCAACCAACTTCTTTGGGAAACTGTGGCTTTTCGAATCCAGCTTAATTGCCCGGAGGTGAACAAATCTGAGCGGAAAGCGATCAGGTCCATTTTCTCCAATATTATTTCATTTAAAACCCTGAAGACGCTTAAATTATGCGTTACGTTATTTTTATATCAATTTTTGATATAACCATCTTTTGCATCCATCTAGGTGCCACCTTGATATTCGTATATATCTCACGGTAATTCATCTGGAAGCCGAAACAATGATTTCATTTTGATATGTTAACAAAATTAGAATTAGTCTAAGTAATATGTTTTGTGCAGTTCTCGTATTTGAGAGCTCAGCTCAACATAAATGCAGAATGTAAACAACGGTTGTCATAGCAACGTGAAACAAACAAACGTCCCCGCCCAAGACCACCGCGGTCGAGGTCTTGGTAGTATGTGTACCTCAGAATCACTCAATGTTTTTCACGCCGTCACATATTGATATCTGTTTACCAGCTGATATGAACGCATACGTACAAATGCGCTTAATGGCATTCTTTCGATTATCTCGATGAGTGAAAGGGATGAAATTAATGAAAGCACATGTGAGTTCCCTATTTCGTAACAAACTTAGAAGTCAGTAATGTTCAACATGAAACTTAAACGTACACTACTGTTAGACCGTAGAGAATTTAGGTGATGTATGCGTGAGCACAACCTGTGTTAAGTTTTCCAACCAACAACTGTGAAAAAGAGGTAGTAGAGTGGGGTTCATCTCCTGTTAGGGCTCACTGGTAGTGTCATACCGCCCTTTGTGAGCATTACTCATGTGTTCACGTAGCTGAATGTTTGTATATGATAATTCGTTCTTGTCTAATATAGTGGTTGATTGATGACAACGTAGACCGGAATTCACAATCTTGGTTGTTTTAGGGCTGTGCGCTACCGAACAACTGTGACTAGAACTGACTTAAAATATAGTGCCCCTTTTCAAGAGGGTTTGCATGAAACAGTCTGTGAAAATGTAAAAACCGCGTTCAGCTGTAAGTGAGGTTCAAGTTGAAAGTGTGCATATCTAAACTTCATTGGTGACATTCCTAGTTCTTGTTTGTACATAGAGCTTGTTTTGTGATTTTCATCCATTTCAAGGACTCCGATAGATTTAGTGGTACGGATTTTACAAATCGCTCTAATTCATATAGGAAGAAAATGAGATGAAAATCTAATCAATTGACTGCTTATCCAAACCCCGACACAAAAGGAGTTATAACAAGAGACCATTCCAAACGTCGCGTTGAAAATACTGCATCAGGATTGGACGAACGATCTCAATGTAACTCCGTCTTTTATTCGCTTATTTCTTTGCTCCGTACTGCACCAATTAAGGTTCAGTTTGTGACTTTGTATGTGTCCA
>JTDE01000260.1:143175-155025 GCA_014338405.1 Paragonimus skrjabini miyazakii
GAGGTCTTCTGCTTATTACTTGCGTGGGAGGTTTCAATCCGAGTACGATTTCTAGGGCTATTCGAAGTCTCTAATTCCGAGTATTACAAAAAAGTAGGTCGATGCGATGCCACGGAATAAAATGTATCTCGGTGTCTTCAATTACGCACCTTGCGGATCCTTAGTTTCCTAATCCATTAGTTACTCTGAGTTTACAGAGAGTGGCCTGTACTCCGTCTGTCTCTTGCTGCCGTGCTACGACAGCATCTGACCACCGTGTTGCCCATTAAATCCATATCGTGTTCACTAAATGGTGGATTTACGAACCAACACATTGGGCGACACATAAAACCGTGTCGACAATGTTTGGATACAATTATGTCACAATTATGACGCAACTGAAACCATAGCAGTTTGGTTGGTCATGGTGTGGGTGGTAGGCCAGATCAACCGTAAAACCTGAACAAAGCGCTTCTGTGCACACAAGTGTGGATTATTCAATTGAATTCCGTTTGCCTCAAGCGTGACCAGAAGTCGGCATCTCACAGCCTTTGACTGACCGCCCTTGACCCAGTAAATCGGACGGAGATAAGAGGTTGGGTTAACGGTATGGAGTGAATCGTCAAAATGTGCCGCAACTGCGCTGGTACTTGTCCTGGTGACCCCACCATTGATAAAGACAGGATGATGCCAGGGGATAAGTTTAGACAAACGCCTAGTCAGGTGATCCACGTAACTAGTTCCACAGGAACAAATAAATGAGTAGACGTCAGTCCGAGGTCTTTTCCGCTGGAGAATAAAGTATGGGCGCAATGCCTAGTGGTGTTCCAACACTCTCGTTCCGAGTAATACAACGTTCTACAAACCGCATTAGACACTATAACGAAATCCGCTCTTCCTAACTAAATACACACCGTTCCCAAAAACCTGTGTTCAACTCGGCAGTCAAGCCACGTTAGGCACGACTGAATTATCATATGTGAACACTCAACCACTTTGGCTTGTGAGTAACGATGAGGTTGCCCCATCGCCTCAGGAGGAGACACAGTAATTGTCTTGTTAAATCCAATCGATGACCTCTCTACTAGGACATCTCTCCAAGTTGAAATCACAGAAATCATTAAAGTGTTGAGCGATATTTCAATTACTGATGAGTAGTAGGAATTGCCTCATGAAAGCGTGGTCGGAACTTTAATCCCAGCAGTGGCAAGGATATGCGCTACTAACGAGCTCTAGTGAGAATGAAACTCAAGCCTAGTGCTTCTTTTCGGAAGGGGCTGACTGGGTGTATACGTCTTTATTCATTGGAGACTCAAAAATTACGTGCAAACTTAATTAACAAATGCATCCTTATTACCAAAGGGTGTTTGAAGAAGTTTTCTAAAATGCAGCTTTAAATGGTTTGCTCCAGTTAAGACCCTACATCATTTACAGGATACAGTGTGAAGATAACTTGCAGAATGTTAACAGGTCTTACTATCTACCCAGCCACATACTAAAAGCCTACGTGATGAATACAACGAATTGGCGAATAACGGTCGGTGGAATCAGCTTAGCACAAACAGCTGTTGAACTTTAAGACAAGCGAATGTCTTGCGAGGGTGATTATTTTTACGATACTGTCCGATCAACACAGCCACATTGAATGCAAGCAACGTTAATGTGGTATTACGCAATAACTTGATAAAAACAAATAAACACGGTTAGAATGGCGACTGGTTGGGTGAGTATTCTGTGAAACCGATGAAATCGACTTTCTGGTACTATATGTTATTTGTCCACTTGACTGTGTTAATGGTTTGGGCGACCACCATGATGTGCTGTGCTAAGTTTCGACGCAAGCTTAGGTCCCATCTGCTTATATAAAATCACCATAACTGCAATCGAACTGCTGTATTATATACGCCTATAAGACCTACTCGTCTTGTTGAAGATAGTGTGTATTGTTTCACGGGTGAATACTTCAGTCAAGATTGTTCCTGTTACAGAGTGGTAAACGAATGGAATAAGCTACCACCAATTGTAGCCAATGCCCTCTTTTACCGAACACTAGGAAACATGACTGTATTCTGACCTGATCAGCATAATTAGTTACTAAGCCGTACATTAATGGATAATAAAACGAACAGTGTTTCGCAGCACTCGAACCTCACTGATGCGATAAGACTATTTTAGATAATCTGTAGTGTTCTCTTAAGCTAACTAAAAAACATTTGCCCGAAGTGAATGAAGCAGTTCGTTGTTGTTACACGCGCCTCGGTGGGCGTCGTTCATTTGACCCTTGATGAGTACTGACCACTTATCCTATCATCATTTCCCACTACTCTCTGCGTGTTGTTTCATTTCATTGCTAGACCTTGAAAGTGTCAGCAGTTTTGAAGTTTGAGCGGATGTTCCTGGAATAAATCTTTATCCACAACACTTGACAGTCTTGTCGAGGAGAACCGACTGATCTCCTTAAGTTTATCAGAAAGTGGCCCACGCGTTGACCGAATAGTCATAACCTCATACTGAGCGATCGCTCATGTCATCCGTTCAACTTCCTGAAATGTAACTGCGACACACCAGTCGGCATTCCGAAGTTAACTGGATTGTTAACTGTTTCAATGTGTTGGTCAGCATATTGACTTCAGTATGTGTGTTGTATCAAGTCGGATGAACGAAGGATAGTGACGTAGGAATAAGTGTGAAATGCTGATCTGCTTTTAGAACCAATATTCAAGGATCACGTCAATGATGCCTAGCGAAAAATCGATAACCACATCGATTTTCCTTATTCACGCACAGTGAATAGTTATTCAGGCAGCACTAATCCGTATGTGTTGTGAACTTGAAATAGAGTACATAACTATGTCTGGCAGACTCCTGTGAGCTGAACGTTGCAAATCTCCTAGAACGCCTTTAGTGAAAAACGTTATAGGATTTCATTTTTCCTTGTCCAGCCGAATTTATCTCAAAACTTTACTTATAGAGAAGTATGCAGCATCGATTTTTATGTGGTCGTATGTTATTAAGGTTGATGCTCGCGTGATGTCAAAGTAAAAGTCGCACCAGACCGAAAGTGGCGAGCTTTCGCCCCCATATCAAACTGTATCAAATACTTTTGAGAATAACTGCGGCCAGGCTCAATATCTGTCCGTGATCACTAATGCGTCACATCAATATTGAAGTCGTGTTGTCTTTGACTGATCACGATTACATCACCTGAGATTTGTTGTTAAATGTTTGATTCTGTCCACTATTTACGTTTGTGACCGAAGGAAATGCAACTCATACAATTGTCACAGCGTTTTCCTCCTTACACTTGATGTGAAAACGTCGTATCGATTTTTATCATTGTCACTTTACTTGTGACCGTGATGACCAAGTCCACAGTTATTTTGTGATAACAGAGTGTCTTGACTAAGTTCACTAATACCGAATATACTAAAAGAAAGAAGGAGCTTATGCAATACTTCTTTCCAGCGTGTTGTCATTGGGATCAGCCGCAACAACACTGAAAGATCCACCAGGAACGGGCTCACGTTGTTCGTCAGTCTGTTGAACCGAGCTAAAAATCTTACATTACGATATGATGCAGTCTATCTTTTGAACTTGGTCATGAAATATTGACATGTTGTTTGCATTAGTTTGTTCCCTGGGCTGACCACCTAAACTTAGAAACGTTTCGTCGGTTCAACTATTCGCGAAACGAGTTGATTAATCGGGAAGTACTAGGTAGCATACACACCAAGATCTTAAGGGATGAGAATGAGAAAGGATTGTCACCGAATATGTAAAGAAAAAACCAATAACAACACCTCAAAATTCTGTGTGTAGTGGGGCATTTTTGTTAGTATGACTTGAATCTCACTCACAATTAACTGCAGCTTCCGCACTTCCATAAGGTTTTCAGTTAGCCCCATTGGAAAAAGGAGTATTGTACTTGTATTTTGCTCATACAGAGCCCATCAGTAATACATGCTTTCTACGGACAGGATTTGAATTCTGGCCAAGCTTTCATATGACAGCCGTGTTAATAACTGCTTCAGTGACTTCACATTAGGCACAGCCAAACAATCATATACAACCGTTCAACCACATTAGCTTATGAGCAACACTCCAACTAACTGAATGTTTCCAGAACGGACACGGTATGTGCCTCTTGACCTTCAAGCGATGACTCCACGGGTAGAATTTCTCTTCAAGTTAGAATAACGGAAATCTTCAAATAGTCTCAACGATATTCTGATCACTGATAATCAGCAGGAGTTACTGGTTGCACCCGTCACATTTCTATAGTTTTAAAAAGGATGCAGTAAATTCGTGGTTTACTCTGGCTAGAACTATTCAGTAGTACGTATCGTTGTAACGGACCAAAATTAAACTTCGTCCGCTCTTTCATGTTGACCACTACGCCACTGAAAACACGCTAGGCAAATCTGAATTATTGTATGCTCCTGAACAATTCTGTTAGCTAGCTGAGGTAACCATTGGAATGCGAGGCCTTCGGAAAGAATTATCGAGAGATAAGGACGAGCCAATAGAAGAAACAATGATACGCGTGAACGACAAACTCTTTATCCCAGAAAGCAATCTATGCATCAGTTGTGTAGAACGGGAAATATTGACGCAAGTCAACAATTTGCGGGTCCAACTTCTGAACATTTCAGCTTTCAGAAGATGACAATATTCGTCGGAGTGAAAAATCGACGTGTAAGAGAGTGTGTCCAAGCTTTGCAGCCAAAACATGAGTGAAGACCTTAATCTTATGGATCCGGCAATACTACATGAACTGACTACAGAAAACAGTATACTAAATCAGTCAGTTAGGCTGAGACGTTATGTTACCACAGGATCAGTTGTGATTGCTCACCAAATAAAATTCACTTCCTAACCATGATTGTTCAGACCGTCGACATTTCGGATTAAACTATGTAAAATCTTTATAAAAATCAACTCACTCCGGAATGTATTACATTAGACGGTTGCAGTACGTTTCCGAGCTAGGTAATCAGCTTTACGAACAACTCAACACTAAATTTACCCGGGTTACAATTTGTTTCCGGTGAATCTGTCCGTGTAAGTAAAAAAAAACGGAGTTTTCTCTTTTTTCTTGATTTACTTTTTTCCTGTGCTGCAGAAGTTTTATAAATGTTTTTTTGTGCTTCCTTTGGTTTCTACGAAAAGTGAGATTGACGTCTGCGATACAACTGACCCCGGGGAGCCTGTCAGTTGTTTGTAAACTCTTTTGTTAGGAGAATTTCCAAAAAAGTTTTAAACCAACCCATAAACATTCCCACTGTCGATGATCCTGGTTGGTAGATAGTAGAATTTATCTTTCAGTTTACCATGCCACTTGGTTGAAAGCAAAACAACAGTAATCAAAACTAAGCAACCACTACTTCGTGTTAAGCGCAACATGTATAGTACTATATTCCGAATGATTACACACTGAATTATTTGGACTGCTTGATAATAACAAGTGTTCTTCTGCTACACTGATGTCGACGGACTACATCTTGCAAACAATACATGGTGTCCCCCCCCCTGAAGATCACACCAAAGTTCAACATTTCTATGCTTATAGTGAGATTTAATCATCTGATTGTTCAGTTGTTCGTCAAGCTTGATAAGCGTTTCATCACTAAACAAAGAGACATCACAAATGCACAAAAGATTGAGCTTGGAGGTTTGAGTGTTGCAGTTGGCGGAGTTGATGATTGCCTGTCTTTATGGAAAACACATACAAGCAAGTAGGTTAATGAAAAACATGAATCGTATGTTGCGCACTGCATAACTCAGAATTATTTGTCTTGTACAACTTGTTCTTCAATCACACAAAAACACGTGCTCGTGAAACTGAAATGAAAATAGGGAATATGACATCAGTCACCGTTCAACTTCGGCTATTGCGTTGACTCAATTTCGCATGTAATATACACAGTCTATGGCTTTTGGATGTCACGTTTCTGACGACCCGTGAGACATCTTGGACATATTACCCTCAAAACGTACGCCACAGGAATCTAGCTGACAAAAAGGATGCTATACACCTAATTCAGCAATAGGGTAGCAACTGTGTCAACTATTTCACTCAGTGTCGTAGATTTTCCAGACACCATGGATCCAATGAACAGGTCTCTCCAAAATGCTTTGATAACCTTGGTACTCAGTACCGTCGACCTGAAAATATAACACCTGATTAATGAGAATGTTTGAAGGAACCTTTGAACCTCACGTTAATTTTCATTTCACTGCTAGTTTTTGAAGGTGAGAGCGGTTTGTACTGTAAACATTTACGCTTGTGCTGACAGACGACTGGGTTCCACTTAGCCTGGTAGTCAATATATATGACTGTGTACAAACCAACCAGTCTGTATGCATGATTATAATGGGAAGAAACGTCCTTTTCACAAATGTGGTTCACACCCTCATTATAAACATATGGCAAACTCCTCAGGTTAAATCCAATTAATTCAAAGCGTACGGCGGCGACATTTGTTTAGCACTTACTGGTAGTTCAAGAACGAACCATATGCCGAGCTCAGCTATTTCCACATGTTACTTGATGTGTACTTTTTCATACATAACTCCTGCTTTCAAACCTATACACTTCTTGATGAGTCAGTGTGTCAGGAAACCCCATTTTTCCGTCCAGAACCACCTCATTAATCGAGAACACGATTTTGCACAATCAGAATGAACAGAAATTCGCGGAATCACCTAGAGGTAATCAATGCTGTTTTCTTTAACTATTGGATCTTCCACTATACTTATTGGTGGCTTAGGGACCTTAACTACTCTTTTTGATAACTGTTCTTCAATCTTCTGATCCGAAAATGTTTGTGGGTCGCTATGCGTTATATAAATACTTCGTAATTTCCTCCTTGTCGCAAACTGTTTGGGGCGAGGTAAGGTGGCTTTTGCGTTCGTCTTTTGATATGACTTGGAATTGGTTGAGGAAGACAGTCGCACTATTCTCTGGACCAAGACTTTCCGTTTTCTTTACTACAAGGAGTATAATTCGATTTTTATCAAGCGCATTACTATTCCGAAGAGGATCGAGTGTATCTTCCACGATTACGGGTCACCAGTATGGGTGATGAATGGTTCCGAGAGTGACGTGTGCGGTAAAACCACGGAGTCCGACGGTTAGGATATGACTTTCCCCATTGTCATGAAAATCACTTTGGACCGCCTAACTCTCAACCAGAATCGTTTCATTCTTCTTCAGAAAACAGTCTGCTGAATCTAACTTAGTGTGTAAGAATACATTATATTCTACCAATAGTGTTTTTGTGCCTCTAATTACTTTGCATGCCTTTGTCCGAGCGTGTCATATGAGTATGACGAGGTTCACAAATATCATTCAAGACACAAAAGTGTCCAATAGTACCAAGGCCCTTAGAAATTAACCCGTCTACTGGCATATCCAATAAAACATATAGGGTACACAGAAGCCGTACGAACGTTCGTAAACATTTTGGACAAAATTCACTGTTAATCTAGGCCTCTGTAAGCAGATAAAAGTTTCAGTTAGTGCTCCTTTAATAAAGCGCAAAAGTGCACGTTTTCTTACCGATTTGCGTTCACCTACAAAACTTAGCCTCGTTTATAACGTAAGTTGAATTCGGATCATAGTGTATGAGTCCAGCACATTCAGTAACACCACAATGTTCGCCAGAGAAAGGATTGTTAGTAGATTTTCTTGTCGTAATCTAACCCACGCACAAAAAATAGTGTGGTCATCGACGATTAACATTCTATCGCTGCTCTAAGCTATTGCTCATCACGATTAGCCTCTGGCTACCACGTCAGTCTTTTCTTGTCATTTCAGCAGGTGACTGATTAATGAAGTTGGATTCCGCCACCAACCCTGAAGATAACCCATAATTTTACTCGTGACCTAACTGCCATGTAAGTTCTGGTGTTGTCCTCAGTGTTAGGGGCCAGACGGGTTTAGTAATTGCGAGAACGCGGACTCACATACTACGCGGACGCACCAAAGCGTTGATTTTGTGTAGACGTTTCTGTTACCTAATCTGCATCAGAAAGATGGAAGCAATACGCAAGTGGTGCTGTTCCATGTGCATCCAGCGAGTAACAAAGGCTGCCTAAAACGAAAAAAAGCGTGAAAACTCACTGCCGCAATTTAACAATTGACTACCGGCTAAAAACACTCATAGTATCATAAACACTTAGTGAAATAGCTAGAAACATATAAACACAATTGCTTATGAGTAGCTCACTGCTAGCGCGATTGTCTCCAGGAGTAACACGATAGTTGTTCGGTTAGATTCACTCGTTATCCCGTTGACCAGGTTTTCATTGCCCGTCAGAAATGCCTGACTCTGCTAAACCTTTTTATCTCTGAAGTCAATATGGCTACCAAAGGCAAAAATGCTGCCGGTTTCGGTGACGGATACCGCATCAATATTACTTGGCGTAGTCGCTGTTGTCTTGGACTTATTTACCTGAACCAGTCTGACAGATCTTCATCTGGCATGGAATTTAGACCCTATGACCTTCAGTGCCTTCCATCTGGATGACTTTTGACTAACGGATAACATGATTCATTGCCCAATTAGGCATAGCGTTTATCTGCTCATGGTCATCGTACGGTCTCGAGAATACGCTTCCAACGGGCAGTATATGTTTGTGAGTATCGATACACCCAACTACGCATGATAACTTATATGCACTACCACCTGCGGTGTTCCAAGTTTTTGTCTTTCACACCATGTGAATTTCCGAATTTCACTTTTCAAGTTTTCTTATTCTGCCTCTCATGAGTTTCATAATGTAGTGGATTGTCAGGTGGTAGGGGCGAGTATTCAAACACTCGGCGGAATGCCTCGAAGCGGAGGGGAAGCATGTCCACAAACTCTCAATCAACGGATGGCGGACAACACGAGCGGCCGGATGAGCCATTGCTCAACGGAATCGGACCAACGGACGAAGATTGATAGGCAGAAAACCCCAGGATAGAAGGTGCCGATCACCCACATAAACTATGCAGAAGTGCACATGACGCGTGAGTGGAAACCTCGGGGTGTTGTGGACTGGAATTTTGACTCATAAACGCGAGCGCGCGCGCTGCATGTGAACTAGCGTGTTGGACGATAAAGATTGTGCTTTATTGGAGACCTTTTCGCTACAATATGACCTGTTGGTTTAAGAAACACTGTCAACTGTATCATATGGGCACTGTTGTATTCGTCCACCTTCAACTTTACAAAGTGGTCTAAATGTAGAATCTGCCAGTTCAATCAGTCTTTGTGTCTCAGTCGTTATCAGTCCATTAGTTGGTCAACGGTGACTGGTTTAAGTCCGGTTTGTATACATATAGAATGCTGTATCTCGAACTGCGGGAATGTTGGAAGTGATTCCGGAGTCGGTTTGTCCAGCATTAAGACAATCCTTTTCAACTGTGGTCATGTTTCAAGTTAAGAAGGGCGAACTTACAAAACCACGACTACTGTGGCTTTTCTATAAGGCCGCGAGGTGTGAGTGATAGTAGTTTAAGTTGCCAGGTCTACTGAACCTATAAGAGTTGAACAGCACTCACAATGGATCATAGATTTTGCATTCCCATAGACTTTTCAGACATCCACCGAGTTAATTAAACATTATTTTTTGCATCTAATTACCGTCACTAAATTACGTAGACTGGTGCGCATTAAGAAGTTTGAAAGATGGACCCTTGTAGTCAGGATCAAGCAAGTTCGCTTAGTCAGAGTCTGGAAGTGCACCGCTTTAGATAGTTGTGCTGTGGGATAGAAGCCCGTCTTTTGCCATACTGCCACACTTTGTCAATCATTGCAGCTCACTAGCGCAAGACGTGGGGTGACTAATTGCCGAAGTAACAAAAGAGAATGAAAACAATTGCCAGAAACCTGCAGGCCATATTCGTTTTCTCAACTGAATGCTTTACGATGTTGGAAGCCTTGACTGGATACATTAGGGGAGATACTTCCAATGGAGTTGAGTGAAACAAGTATTTTTGTTGTTTAAACCTAACTGTCTTACTAAGTTGATACTGTTGTCTACTACCGACGGCATTTCCATTAATAAACAACCTAATTCAACCACTTGTGTAGTTTCGTCACTGATATTGACACCATGGTTTCTGCATGCTCGCAACTCGGCTAAAGCGCATAAACACTTTTGTTCCGAATTTGACTTAAACCGGCTGAGAAAGGGACCAGCATAGCAGGCAAACTGGTCAATCATTACTCATATGCGAAAGTGGTTGAGTGTTCACATATAATTTGTTCGTGCTTAATGTGGGTTCATTGGCGCAGTGGTAAACACGGTTGCCTCGTGAAAGCGTGACTGAAGTTCTAATTCCGGCAGTGACAAGGATATGCACTACTGACGAGCTCTAATGAGAGCGAAACTCGAGTCTAATGCTTCTGCTATTTGAAAGTGGTCGACTGGAAAGTCTACGGGAATGCGACAGCTGCGATCAATTGTGGGTGATGTTCAACATGAAATCATAAGGTTGTCCAACGATGATCTAATTTGATAAAGACGTACTAAACGTTCAAGTTCATATATCTGCAGAAAAAATTGCCAGTTTAAAAATGGTAGCCGATATAGATAAATATAAACGACTGCCCAGATGAACTGTTTGTACCTAGACATATACCACTGGTCAAAAGAAGGGAGGAGTTGTTTACAATACATAAACAGCGCTGATCTGTTGTGTACACAATATCGATTGTCTTCGGTAATAATGGAGCACTTAACGTGAGCATGTACGTAAAATATTTACTCATCCAGAGTAAGTTGTAATTATTTGTAACGCCTACATAACCTGTTCATTTCTAACCCAAAATATCTGTATGCGGACAAAAATTCTCTCAAAGTGCCACAGTTTCAGGAAGGAAATGAAAGGTGCGCACTTGCCGATGGAACATTAAGTCAAGACATCTGCAGAGAAGTCGCATCGCCTTGGGTATTTTGGTATGTTCTTATCATATAACTCAGTATTTGTGGGCCATCACTAAGCCGCTGTATCATGCACCAGATATAACATTCAACGCCGTTCACGTGATTCTGGTTGAGTCATTCATATAAACACCTTGGTGACTAGCTACGATTCAAGTTGGATATCATCCACAACTGATCGCAGCTGTCGCATTCCCATAGACCTTCCAGTCGACCACTTTCGAACAGCAGAAGCATTAAACTCGAGTTTCACTCACATTAGAGCTCGTCAGTAGTGCATATCCTTGTCACTGCCGGAACTAGAACTTCGACCACGCTTTCACGAGGCAACCGTGTTGACCAATGCGCCATCATCATCGCATATGAACGCCCAACCACATTGGCTTGTGAGTAATGATGAGGTTGCCCGATCGCCTAGAGAGAAAATCCAAATTATATAAATTGAACATCACTCACAATTTGTCACAGCTGTCGCATTCCCATAGACTTTTAAATCGGCTTCTTTCGAAAAGAAGCACTAGACTCCAGTTTCGCTCTCATTAGAGCTCGTCAATAGTGCATATCATCGCCACTGCCGGGACTTGAACCACGGACACGCCGTTCATGAGGCCACCGTGTTTACCACTGCGCCATTGATCTCACATTAGGCACGACCGACTGGAAAGTCTATGGGAATTCGACAGCTGTGATCAATTGTGGGTGATGTTCAATCTATATGAAAATCAAAATCCCCTACTACTCATCAGTAATTAAAACACCGCACAAAAGTCAATGATTTCTGTGGTTTCCACTTGGAGAGAAGTCCTAATTGCGGAGTTATCGATTGGAGTTTACAGGACAGTAATTGTGTCTCCATTTCGAGACGATCGGGCAACCTGATCATTACTGACAAGCCAAAGTGGTTGAGCGTTCACATGCGATCATAATTCGGTCTTG
>JTDE01000260.1:166195-195559 GCA_014338405.1 Paragonimus skrjabini miyazakii
CATTGGTGGTTAAAACAAATACAACAAATTGTGATGGAATTTTTTTGGATATTCCGATCTACGATTAATTTGGACAGTGGCTTACGAAAAATCACCCGTCTAAACTAAACTAAACATCATAAAATTGGACAAAATAACCATTCCTCTAATAACATTTCGGGGGTTTATGATTACTGAAGCCAAGAGAATCAGTGATTAGTAAATTGGTAGCTGCGTGTTGTTCAATGGCTAGAGGTTTCTTGTGAGACTCTCCACCTCGGAAAACACCTTACAATGACGGTTAACTGTGCCGTAAAACTCAAAATTAGATGAGATAGGTTGGTCGTGAACGTCGTTAGAATCGAAGTCATTGTCGGGGTAACTACCGTAAACTATGGGTACAATTGTATGGGCAGTCGTTGCCCTGCGGGACTAACTAGGGTCGGTCGGTCAGCCCAAGAAGAAAACCACACGAATGGTCAAACTATTCCATTGCCATATGATTTTAGAACACAGGCATGTGCCGCAAATGTACTGACTGAGTTATCAAGATGAAAGTCTTTATTCCCTCTTCCCATAGTTCAGTGAACACGGCAAAACAATCCTATCCGATGTCACTCTCCTCGTCTACAACATGTTTATGTTGTACTGAAGAAAGGAGCTTGTGGTGTCCAGCACATCTTTCGAAAACTCAGTTTGTTGAGAAGAGACTTGGCAGTAGTAAATAGGCAAGTGAAGAAGGTTACAATAGAATACTCTTCTTGCAATTCTGCCTACAATGCCTTAAAACTGTGTGAACTTTTGTTTCTAGGACATCAGCTGACTATTCGTGTGTTTATGTCTCCCCATTCAGAACCTCTTGATTTTTCCACAACACTTTTTAACATGCGACGTGATTAAACGATAGAAATCAAATTGGAAAACAACGCTGAGACTATTTTGTCAGGAAACCTGACTGAACTTTGGGATTTACACGTTTACAAAAAAAGCTATCAAAACTTATTAAATGGAGGTTGTCTACAGTCAAAAGTTTGTCACGCCCTGCTCTGATTTTCGTCTCAACTCTGCACATCTAGTCACATCCCGAATATTCGTGTTGTCAAGAAATTATTAGAAGAGTCATGACTTATGATCAGCTAGTTTGAAGGCACAGATCGATCTACTCTTAAATTGTATGTACATGTTTGTACGATCGTCATTGCGTTGTTGTGTGTCTGAGTAAATTCAATCTGTTGCTATTTCCCATTGACGAGTGAATTGTCCACAGATTATACTTTTCTGGATAATTAAAAATTGGCATGTTCGAAATTCTGTTTTCTGTTTTTAAAATTGCAATAATGAAGAGTTGGTATCCTCCAGTGTGTACAGAAACATTTCTGTACGTTGATGACAAAGTTGCCAAAGCAACATGTCAAATATTTCACCCACGATTGATTGTCACAATCCGCTTTCCAAAACGATTTAAGCTTTGTCGTGCTGACAGTGTAACAGAGGAAAGCAGATAAGATAGTTACTTGCGATGCACTTGTAAAATAGCTGCCTTGCTCGTCAACACTCATGCAGAGAGATGCGTACCTTTAAAAGGACTGAATAAAAAGTACAACCTATGCTGTTATCTTTTTCTGTTTTCTTACAAAAGTCAGTTTGAAAAATTGTGTTTCTTCTGGTTACAAAATCAACTGTAACGATAACTGCAACGATAAAATGAGCGATATCAATGGCCGTAACTCAACCGAAAGTCTTGTACAGGGGCTGTTTCTCAAATGTGATTTGCAGTTAGTGAGGCATCTGAGATGGCTGATGACTTCTACTCAGTTTAAGCAGTTACACAGTCTGCAAGGTTCCCATTTCGCAATTTTTCTTTCTTGTCAGTGCGGATCTGCTTTAATGCATACAATTTCTATCATCCTATTCGACAAATCGACGTCGAGATCATTACCACAAGTTTGATAACAGAAATTTCCCCAGAATCAGAACAGCAACTACCAATGTGTTGTTAACAATGAGCAGCCGGTTTTGAATTCACGATGTCCGACTTCATTAAGTAGTCGGGAGAAACCAAATTAAACAACATCTATGACAGCATAAGTTGTAGTACTTTTAGCTCCAGTGTGTTAGATGAGCACCACGTGACTCAAACGGTTGTGTTGTGTTGAATAAGTTCAGGAAAAACATTGTTTTGTGTCACTGACAACTTGTGATCGATGACATCGCTGACATTAGACTATCATTTGTGCATTGAACTCTACGGGACACTCTGGAAAATCGTAGCGAAGCAAAGACCGTAGAACTCAGTATCATAACGGTTGGTTTTGAGCGTGTTCAACTACCAAAGAAAGGATTTTTCAGGATTTTGATGCAGGCAAACACATGGATTCACGAAGATAAGCTTTGTGATTATTTGGTTAGTAACATTCTGCTCTGACTTTTCAACAAGTCTCAACAAGATCTACAATCAACAACATATGCTCCTCTCTTAGCGGATACGAGACGTTAAAATACAACAGTCTAATCAAATTTGAACTCAGAAGTCAGAAACAATTTTTGCACAATGTATTTCTCGAGCATATTTCGATGCATCTCATCAGGTACATATTGCAGTCTGTGAGTTTATCTAGTATAGTTCAATGGGCATTGTGAAGCTAAACAACAGAATCAATAACCACACAAACACACATGGTTGGCGGCATCCGAAACGGATTAGCCTGTCACAGCGACCGAAGCCAAAGGACACCTGCGCTTTAAACCATCACCGCAAGTGGCTTGCGCTACACCACTTGCGGTTCCACTCACACACCACGTATCCGGCATAAACCCGGAGGAATAAAACCAGTAGGTGTGTGAGTGAGGCCTTTGTGTCCAGCCGGCCAATGCTGGTTACCCAACTGAATGGCTAGCACGAAAAGCAAACCCTTATCTCTCGGAGAATAAACAGTGAGAGAGACTGCAATGACAAGATCTATACTAGGAAGAAAGATATGTAAAGTGTAATACAAGAAGCATTTAAGTATAAGAATGCATGCTATTGCATTCCGGAGAGGATAAAGTTGAAAAACAAAACTCAAAGTTGAACTACGAAAAGATCAGATAGACGATTCATCATTCAATACACCAACAAAGCAAAAGAAAAGAATAGGTAAAAGATCACAGACGCCCCAGTATCTGAAAAGAGGAGTGAATTAGTTGCCAAACGACCATGGACTTAGTCGATGCAATCTATCAAAAATAGAATGGGTATGCTGATATGACCTACCAGAGCCTAACGTACTCGTTGTCTCTTCGCCGACGGTGCACTATGAGTACGCTGGTGACCTACTAATCCTACACGGCCAGCGCATTCGCGGTCGCACACATCGCAACGCCAGATAGTCATGTCACCACGACCTATGGCACCGATGGTTCCCTTGCCTACCGCGCGCTTTCGTTCTCGGCCGCGCAATAACTGTTCGTTGAACTCGCGGACGCCCATCCGAATTGTATTCCTCCAAGCAGTCCGGTTCAACGCTGAATCCTCCCAACATCTAAAATCAATTTTACAACGTGAAAGACTTACCTGCACAGCATCCTGGAATCTCAGCTTTGGGCCACCAGGACTTCGCTTACCTGATCTCAGTTGTCCATATAACACCTGTTTCGAAATACGTTCATCGCCCATCCGACGGACGTGACCCAGCCAACGAAGCTGATTCAACATCAGCAAAGCTTCCATCCCGTTCATATCCGCTCGCCGCAGTACCTCAGTTTTCGGAACCATGTCCGACCACCGAATACCCAAGATGCGTCTTAGACATTGCAAATGAAAGTGGCTCAAATAGCGCACGTTCCGCTGATACAATGTCCACGTTTCACTGCCGTACAGCAGTATAGACAGCATCATTGAACGGTAGACGAAGAGCTTAGTGCTCGACTTCAGGCTGTGATTCTTCCAAACACGTCTTTCAAGACGTCCGAAAGCAGTACTGGCCTTTGCCACACGAGCTCTCAACTCACGGTCCACGGACGGATTGGTGGACAGATTGCTACCCAAGTAGCAGAAATTTGTGCAGCTGCTGACAACATCTCCATTAACACGATTTTGAGGTGAAGGTGCACAGATAGCACCTCCGCCAGAGAAGGCTGAAAGAAAGAAAATGTCTTACCTGTGTTGATAACCAAGTTTGGACTGGATACCAACACAAACACACAAGTACTCACACACATCAGTTACCAGGTCAATCTCGTACTGACGAACAAGTCTTTCTAATCAAAATTATAAGCATTATTTACTTCATTTTATCCCCAACCAGACATTAATTTTTGTCATTGGTTCTGTAATTATCAAAGAATCAAACGACACACCAAAACTGGTTGTGTTCGCTGCAAATATCGCATCTGCTTATGTACCTATGCAATCATTCGTTTGAATAGGTGGATGTATCACTAAGCGCTTATATTCAATCAAAAGTTTTCATACTAGCCTATTAATTATCGTCCTGACTTGCTGGACTACCCTCTCAGAAAATCATGGGTGCTTATACTACTTATCGAACGCCGCTGGTTAAACCACTTGTATACCAAGCTATTTGTACTTGTACTTCTCGCAGTTCTATTTGTTTTAATAACATGGCACAATGAAAACAACGAAATGTCGCCACTTTTGCGCTGGTGCGACAGCAATACATACAACCAATGCACCAATCTACCTCACCCCTACATTTCACTGATCGCGTGAGTGTGTAGGGGAAGAAATAACACGGACAGCAGACGAAAAATGCATTCTACATCAATCGATGATGATGGTGATACACTACTGGCGAGGCAAAGAACATACACTTGCATGTGTGACAGTTGAACAAGGGAGTCACATTCGCTGAGGCGGCTGACGGCGAATAATGTAGGTGACGACATTACGAACGGTTCAGTGACAACAAAACCCTCCTCACCGGTGTGGAGTTGAGTGGCCAAAACTATGTTATATAAACGGTATAAAGTCCTATCCTTTTCTTCTGCACCGAATTCCCGCTTCATTATTGCCATAGGTTTTCATGTAACAGACAAGCTACAGTAAAATGTTTACGTAAACTACACTGCAAAATACTCTTCCAACTGGAGTTTTCAAAATCAGAATATCGAAAGCATCCAAACTGTTCCAATGTTGAACACTGTCCACTCAAATCGCCGGCCACAAATGCTGTCTGAGAAGTCAATGTTTTGAAAAAACATCGTGTATACATCCGTTACGTTTCCAGTTTTCTAATTAGCTCTATTTTGATCATTGCCCTCCTATATGATTAGGTTTTTCCTCTACGATATTTCACATCACTGTTGCGGTAAGCCGTGATTAGAACTACAGTCAGGCTTATAGCTGCTATGACTGAATGAACCACTACTAAACTTGGCATTACTTACTTAGAGGTGAACCTCGACTGCCATCATTGGCCTGTTCATCCTAAGCAATACATAGACGATTTTTACTGATGCTTAAGTGTTAAACAGTAGTGAAAACATGGCTTAAAGGAAAGGAACTCTAATTCACAAAAATCTCAATGACCACACTAACATATTCAAAACTAAACCGGACTGAGAGTGAAAATAAAACTGTATTTACAGACTAACTTCATTGCTACTGTCACGGCCAAGCTCTAGTAGTTACTATTACATCGGAGACGATCCAGTATAACAGAAAGCCATCTACATAACTGAGCTCCATTAACCGTAATCCATCGCTGCATTGCCCGCAATACAGACCGTGCCGCTTACGGAATCTAGGGCACGAACGACGGCCAGTCCGCTTGCACAGTGCGTGGCGCAACAACCAGAGACTGTGTTGTAAACCCTCTAAACGGTGCGCTGATTCGTTCTGAATATAGTGACGCGCTTGATAAGAATCGGATTTTCGTCCCGGTAATAATTAACACGAAAACCTCGGTCCCAAAAATACCGCAACTGTCCCGCGATTTGCGCCCAAGACAAGCCAAAATTCGCGTACAAAGGAAACCGCTTTGTTCCGCCCCAACACGTGTGCGACAAAGGCGATAATTACAAAGTATATATATGGCGCGTAATGACCAAATGTTCTTAAGACATCAGAGAGAACAGTTACCGAAAAAAATACTTAGGGTCACTAATGAGCATAGCGGCATAAAAAGTTTCGTCCGCTCTGCACAGTTCCGCTAATTAGGACTGAGCCAATCGTTTTTTTTCTTTCTCAGGACGGAGGTGGTTTGGGACGGTAAAAGAATAGACGCCTTAACAGACTACTCTTAAGCTCAGATCAGATACACGTGAAACCTCCTTACTCGTTGATAACAACCGATTTGTGCGATGGACCATCAGCAAACGTCGTCGAGTGCTTGGAATCCAGCCAAGTCCACTTCGCAACACTGTAGGTTGAGAATGACCATTCTAAACATCTGGACAATCTTTTATTTTTTTTCTCACCACCTCTGTGGCAACTTTCAAACTGTGTGAAAACTCTTAAGAAAGGTTATGAGATAAACCAACTTTGGGCAATCGGTCTTTGACGGGCGGTCGCATCTTCTCTAACATACGTGGGGTGTAACGCATTCAGATTGTGCGATACAATGTATCTGACTGATTACTGTGATATATGACAAAAAGTTAGAGAAAAACACGGCTATTGGCCATTCATCGGTTATCTCAAAGTGTGTGCAGCGGTTTTATGTTCATAGTAAAGCATTGTTTTTGGACTGTTATTATTGGTACTAATATGTATTGATGGCAGCCGAAATAAAGAGTCTGGCTTAGATGTGTGTCAATGAACAGTCAAAACAGCACCACCTTATACTAAGGTCGCCACAACTGTGTTTACGGACAACAGACTTGACAAACTGGTTGAATCACATGGTAGTGATATACAGTTTTGTTCGTTATTGTCCACAACGTTAAAATAAGGTTGTGGTAAACATAAAGAAACAGTAAAACAAATTATTGTTGAGGATGAGTAGGCTGTGATTTAGGCTTTTACTAGACCGTAGATCTAGTATCTGCTAAGATGTTTGGCGGCGAGCGTTAACTCGTTTATATATAATCCAGGATGATATTTTTATAAATCAAACTATCACTCATTAATGTGTAATTTCATGTTAACCTATCATACCTAACTCCATTTTAAGATATCTAACCACATCAGTTCTTGTTTTAGATGTCAAATTTATTATATGAGAAAGAGTTTACTACTCTGTAAAACCTACTGTTGTAAGCGTATTTGCAACAAACGGTAATTATTATTATGGATTATATTGGATTATACAATAAGATAATAAATTTATAACAGTACAACGCTAATGTAGACAGGATTATAGTTCGTTGCGCGAAGCTAGTGTTTCATTTGCTAAAGAACAGTTTAGAGATATCGAAACTTACAGTATATCACACAACGTGACTTATCTATGCTTTGTAATGGACGTGCCACTTACAGTGAGGGCAACCACAAATGAAGTGTCTTTTAATATTGGCCTGTTTTTTCTCAGGACGTTTGCTTTACTATATCTTTACAGCTGGATACACATTTAAGGAGCCCAAGTGTAGTTATGGATGTAGATGAGATTTGATGGCCCACCTCATACATGTTTAATGCGCTTTTTTGTGACCTTCCTTTGCCAGTTACGTATATACTACTCATGAGTAGGTAAATAAAAGGATGCAAAACACCGACAACGGCACTACATCGAACAAATAAAATACCCTTAGGTTGCCTACACTGCCAATGTTCGTTCACTTTGGTTGGCTCGAGTTGATCGGAAACAACGAACGCTCTTACTTTTTTAACTGTTGCACTCTTCCCTCGTAGACTCAAACCGATCGACTAATTATGGTTGGCCAACAAAGTATCAGGCATTCACTACTGCGCCAAGGAAGGATGTGAGAATGCTTTGCAAGCAGTAAATTTCGGCGCTCAGCGACGATATGGTTGGCAGCTGATCCAGTCTAGCTTTCATCCCAGTCCCACACATTTCGTAAAAACCATATCCATGATTTGTTAATAAGGTTGACTACTATAGCTAACAAACATATCTACTAGACCGTGGAGTTGCAAGAGGTCATGCGAATTACCTTCCTCTTGCTAAGCCTGCTGATCGCTACCCAGTTGTTCGGTTGGTAAATGTGTGGATTGTCATTCAGACACTCATCTGTAGGTTCCAGGCTTGAGTCCCTGTATGTGTGGTGTGCATTTCTCACCTAGGTCGGAGCAGCTTCACCAGTAGTAACCGTGATCAAGTGTTTGTAACACAGTCGTATACTTTCATGTTCGGGTTTCGATTAAGCTCAGGCGCTGATGATTGCAATGCAATTGTTAATCACTACGCCAGTGACTTGACACTAAACGTGTCCAAAACTACACACAAAAACGTTGGATACAATCGTTTATGGGTAGTCCTGACGCCGTTTGACCAGCATGACAGGAGATAGACCAACTGTTCGGTCAATTCCAACTGGTAGCTTTGAGAGAATGACCTAGTAATCAGATCGAAATCATAGACTGCACGCTGGACTTAATGAACAGTGAGTTAGATTACTGATGTTTATCGATATAAACTAAACATTACTCACGTGTGATCTTATAGTTCAGTTTGCGGTGAATTTTACAGCCGGCTTGCTTCAGCTGGAAAAACTGTGGATTCAAGTTACCCTCTTGCGATGATTGATCTACACTAGTCTGTGATGAATAGGTCACGCAGCTTGCACCCTGGGTAGAAACGTTATATGGGCTTGCAATGTACTGCACTCAGCGGTTTGCTCCCTCCACCGAGTTTCTACTTCTTCTATTTCACCTAATTTCCTAAATTCGTCTATTGTTGATAAATTTTTAATCTCGAATAGTCCACGTCACTATTACAATGAACTGTGACCATCTTCTTTCTAGATCTCTTACATTATTTTTAGTCAGAGTTTTTCAGATCTGTGACAGTTTAACCAGAGGGCCTTAACTTGGTCTTCAATCAGGCGTCTACATCTTGGTAACCTGGACTATTCTAATGTCCAACCAACTGACTTAGCCCTGTCGGAGGCCAGACAGACTTATCAGACATGAAACCACACTAACAGGCCTGTCTATAAAAACCTGTACTAACACACCAATGAGTCTTGCTAGACGTATGTTCTCCTGTCAACCAGCCGGCCATTCAAAGCTTGTGTGTGCTCTTGTTCAGCATGAGTCTATCAGGGAACCAGCGTTGGCTAGAAAATATTTGAAAGGCTTATAGAACGATAGACATTCCGTTAGAAAACTCTAACAGCGGTTCAAAAATGATAAGAAAGTACTTGGTTAAAAGAGGAAAGTCTGTGTGGTTGTTTTATCATGAGTATACGTTTAAGCTCTGGAGGCTTTGACGATACTGTGTCGATATTTATCGTTGTCATTCACTACTTTCAGTAGTACAGTTAAAAATAACAAGCAGGTGTCAATGGTAGCATTCCAACGAGCTACTAAGTTTGCAATATTCCAAAGTACACAGCTCAGTGCTGGTCAAACCTCACAGTGGTCTCACTTACTTTATGTCTATGAAATTCACGGGAACATTAGTTGCATTCCTATCCAACAGGTGAGTCTAAATTGATCGGGTGAATGTTTTTTCCCGCACGTAACAAGGATATATAGTCTGATCATGATAGCCCATTCAGAAAAATCTTCTGTCAATGATAAACCAAAACACCGAGTGTTTTCAAGTTGTCTTGAAAGGTATGTGCTGTTCAGTGAAACCTTCGCCATTTGTACGGTCTACAAAACGTCCGGTCATGGCCGAACTGAGAGGAGATAGTGCTTTTGACAGCCCAGTGTGCTCCTTGGTTTCGAGGCACGCAGTCCTCGTGACAAAGTTATATTCAGAGTTGCAATGTTCGACCATCGTTAGTTAACTAACACCAAGGTGTATGAGCCACGTGATTGTTTTTCCAGTTCATGTTTCCTTAAACTTATGGTGCATAAACATTTGCTGAAACAACAGCAAAAATACACGTTCTTCAGTAGTTGAGACAAATACTCAGTGTGCCAGCTGAGCATTCACACGATAACGTATTATTCATTAATACTACCGAAAATTGGGTGAAACTACGAGGTAAGTAGACGAGGACCACTCCACTGATTACAGTGGTAAATATCGCTTGTTTTCTTGGGACCCTGCTGATCAAAAATCCTTGGTTGGAAACGCCACCAGCCAAGGCAGTATATTCTTAACAGCCTTCGATCCACAGTACTCCTTGTCACTGTTGTAGTAAACGGCTTCTCAAACTACACGGTTGTCAATTGTAGTGCAGAGCTCTATTCATAATCAACAGTAGGATTTATTGATCAAGTTGGTCGTCTGCCTTTACTGGTCGATGGCTTGATTGATCTCACTAGATGACGTGTCGTTAGTTTTGTGTCTCTTAGGTTGAGTTGTGATCCAGTGACTTTACTAGGTATGTTGGTAGCTAGGCACGCGAGAATTTGTTGGGCGATGTGACGAAAACGGTTTTCGATTATTCTTTCTCAAGTCAATACAATTACATAGGATTCATCAAGAAGTCATAAGACGAGGCGCAAAAATCAAGAAGCGACTGTTCACGAGTGACAGTAAAGACTAATACTGGACTACGTACACACTAATTGGTTAGACCCAGGCCGGACGTTAACTGGATGTTACTGTCACTCGTGAACAATCAATTCTTGCTTTTTGCACCTCGTCTTACGACGTCTTGATGAATCCTATGTAATTGCATTGACTTGAGAAAGAATTATCGAAAACAGTTGTTCGTCACATCGTTACTTTTGATGTTACGGGAATTCTCCGACATATTACAATGTCTTCAGCTCTTATGAATTGGTTAAAGGGAACTCAGCCATTCATATCCCTAGCGTCAATCTATTCCGTCTGAACTGAATGAGCAACATCAACCTATTTCATATCCTCTTCAGCTAAGCATGCAATGTCCCATTAGTAAATGTTTTACACACAACTTCACCATCGGATCACGTATATTGTAAACTGATCGATCAACCATGTGCCAATCATGCGACGGTGTTCGTTCGTAAAGTTGGTTTCAACAAAAAGATCAAGACTCGAATGACGCTGCGCCCGGATGCAAAACCCCTTTTCCGATCAAGGATACCAATTTCGTCGGCTACTGTTTACAAGACCGAATAGGAACTGAATCGACTGTAGCAGTCCAGAATCACACCATTAGTCGTCATTTTGTCACTGACAACCTCGATCACGATCGTTATTATTGTGTAAACTTTCTAATAGAACTGAATACCACACTAAAGTCATAACGATATTCTGTTTTGACGCTAGAGGATCCATTCACATAACTCAACAGCGAACGGTTTTACGCTAAACCACTTGATTTATGCGCCTCGTCTTATGACGCCTTGATGAATCCTGTAATTGTATTGACTTGAGAAAGAATTATCGAAAACAGTTTATCGTCACATCATTACATTGTAATACGTTAAAATTTCGCCTATTCCCATCAATCGCAAGCGTAAAAAAAGCCAGTTATATACATCGTACAGATAAGGACAAACAGGGAATAACACATGCCTACAGTCATACTATGTATTATGTAATCACGACCATGGCAACCCGATAGGTTGCCTCAACCACTTTTGTGCACGTAACGTCGACTAGTAAGTCCAGATACTCCATGAAATTCATCGGGACACATAATACGGTAAATGAGAGCACTGTAGTGACGTTAACACGGGCAGAACAGATCGACACCTATCAGAACGAGTCGCCGAACACATCTCGAAATAGCTGAAACCACTGATGATGCACCAACTTCAACTTGGTGAACTGACTGCTCGAAATCCCACGTCATTGACTGCTAAACACCTCATGACGAAGGGTCACCAAGTTGACGCATTAAATTCATTCAAGATACTGTTGCACAATCGAAACCCATAGTTACTGGTTTTCTGCGAAGCGATGCTCATCCGAACTTACCAGCCGACGTTATGTGCACAAAAGTGGTTGAAGCATGGTAGTGATTTCATAATATCTGGCGGGTTTGTAAGCGTGTCTAGTCCCTGGTTGTCCTTCTTTGTATGATGCATATAACTGGCATTCTTTTTACGTTTGCGACTGATGAAAGTAGACAAAATGTTAACATCGTAATAAATCTTTCTTCTGTTCTGAATAATTCGAACTGAGAAAAGTGTGATCCAACATAACTCAACACAACCAGAGAGACTAGTAGTCAGCCCCACAAAACAGACGTGCCTCCGGTAAAAGGAAAAGTATCGTTTCTAAATCGCCATCGGAAGCATTCACATTTACAGTCTACACAGCACTAGAGAACAAACAGGTGAACAAACGTGATACCTGTAAGAAGCGTGGGACGCTTACTTTTATGGGCACATACACGGATCGACAATATCCTAGGTCGTAAACATCTAACTAAAACCCGAGTGATGCGAATGTTTTGTGGACCCAAACTAAACGGCCTTCGTATCCTGGATATCATTTTTCAGGATAAAGCAGGTTTCTAGAAAACAAAGCATAACAATCTGGACAACATTTTTTAACGAGCTATTCACACCCAGCTTGATAAAGCAACAAGTTTCCTTTATCACGACACGAATAAAATGGTCAAATATGACGTGTCTCAAGTAAGATATGTTGACAGAAAATAGAACAAGACCACAAAACTGAAACCTATAAAGCGACGATTATTGTATTGGCGGCATGACTATGAAACATCGTCAGAGTCCACGAATGGCACGGTGAATTCAAACACACAACATAATGTGCCTCCAATTCTGCGGAGAAACTGTTGGTTTTAGATCAGTCCTCTAGTACTTTGTAAATATGTGTCGTTCACAAATGCGACTTTTTGTTACGTATCGTTTGGTGAAAACATTACCGTGATAGTACAATCTATTGGAGAAATATCGTATTTGTACTTTGTTCATTTGTACACATCAATGCATACCGGTTCCCAGCCCAGAGCTGACTTTCAAACATTTACAGAGACGTGTGTCAACGGCAGCTCTATCGATCGTGGAGGAGAAAACACTGGGAAAATGAGCTGAACGACTCGACTTGAAATGCGCGTACACCCACAGGCCAGTTAGTCTGGTTACGATTACTGCGTTGTGCTCAGGTCGTTCGCTAACCTGACTCGGTTAGTAAGCCGTTTGGTCTAGAATCCAGGTTCATATTCTAGAGACGATAAGTACATTCGGAACGTTGGATTAAATCCACAGGAAAATACACTAACCATGGATTGCAAAGAAAATCAAAGGAGAGCAATACAACTGGTAAGAATATAGGTCCTAATGAAGCGACAGATCAAGACGTAGGAATGACAGCTTTGTCATCTTGCTGAACTGCTAGTAAGTAGTGAATTAGTTTGGGCATAAGGTTAATTGACGCAGCAGAAATGGAAAACGAGGAACTATGAATACGGCTGGGTTGTTTTTAAACGTAAACACACTCAGGTGATAATAGTTAAAGCAGTTGGTCAGGGGATGCTAAATAGTACTACACCAAGCACACAGCTCTTTCCAGGTAGTTTTCGGACCAACGGCAACGGAATAACCAGGACACTTCAGATTGACTGTAGCGCGTTGGGATCCGCGAACGGTTGTTCTGGAAGCTGGGATTACCACACTCTGAAACTGATGCCACATGAATTGGTCAGGTAAATTTGTACGACGAAGTAGGACTTGAGAGAAATCTCTCGATTACTAAACAGTATGCAGTGGTTCTTGCAAACAGTATGACCAGTGGGGAGAGGGCAAAATGTCGAGGTATTCTGGAATACCACTAGATTAAATCCCAAAAGTGAACAGGTTTCATTGGGAAAAATATTTCGACGTAGTCTTACTTTACGATCGAGAAGCACAGCCGTTAAATGTTGACGGCGCTAAGTGTACTATGACCTCTGAGCACTCACGGTTGCGTGTAATCACACTGGTCATTGGCCAGCTTAGAAGTCTAGGTTTTGGAAGTGTGGGCCAAACAACACCGCTCACTCGAAAATCCATGGATTTAGATAGCTAAACTAAGTAGTAATAATGCCAGATCATTGTTTAGCACACTACGTACACGAGGCTGGGTTCCCAGCCCATTGGCGTATGACAGGAAGTTTCATTGAGTAGTATACTAATCACAAGTAGTATATTACCCACAGGCGACATTCAGGAACAAAAGAGCAAGCTCCGAACGCCAAGAAGACGACGGACAAGAAGAGACTATCGGAATAGTGTGTACGCGCTATGACAGAAGTTCCACCAAGGCGAATGACAATGATGTATGTGAATGCATGTCTGACGTGCAAATGAGTGTACGCGTTTGTGGTTTGATTTTTGACATGACCTATGCGGGAGTTTGCGCAATAAACGGGTTCTCAGGCCAAGCGTCTTCGTGTCCGTATTGCCGTTTGCATTCACTGAGGCCACGGACATTACTGCCAACTCCCGCATCGACTTTGCGAACTCATCAAAGTCCATCGGCTGGGCGACATGGGCAATACGGACTTGGTCGCGAACCGCCATCGGTAGACCTTCAATAAACTGCTCAGTTAACAACTGCTGTCGTGGTCCTTGATCCAATCCTGATAGTGCCTTGTCCAGCAAAGCTTGCAGAGTGGCGGCAAACACGGATGGATCCGCTCCTTGTCCATGCCTGGCCGCCTTGAACCGCCGCATGACCTCCTGGCGGTCGTCAGGGCTGTCCAACGCAGCCACCAGCGTCTCCTTCGAAGCGGCCCACTCTATCTTCGTGCTGCGTCCAGCACCGCCTTCGCCCTGCCCTTCACCAGCGTCCGCAGGGCAACCAGCTTCCCACGGTCGGTCTTGACTCCGACCACTTCGGCTACGTCCTCGAAGTCCTCCAGGAACGCCCGAACGTCTCCATCTTCGAATGGCTGCGGCCAGGGTATCTTCATCCTCGCGTTCGTCACGGCACCAGTTGTTGTGACCGAGGTAGCTGGTCAATGACCTGGTGAAAGCAGTTACTGACAAACTGGGTGTGTCACCTCCTCAGATGGAGATCTCGCGATTTAAACGAACTTTGTTAAACTGAATTCAAAAAGACGGCGGTGAATAGGACTCAGTGGAGTGAATGCTACCACTGTTTGACTGAATTATCTGTGAAGTATGAATAATTTGGTAAGCGAGGCAGTGAAAGCCACAGCAAAGCTAGCCGGTTCTTGAGAGTTCGAATGTTTGTGTGCAAGATGAAGACAAGTGTGTGCTGCTCGTTCGGACGCAAACAGGCATGTCATAAGTTCGGTGGGGTTTTACAGCGTCTCACGGTTGTCAGTATGTGTTGTTGATTTATTGTTGAGGATATTGGACAAAACCGCAACTATAACGTCAGATCAAGACTGATTGAAACTTGGATCATTTGGCCATTAGGAGGAGAAGAACGCCGATCATGCTAAGAAAAAACAAGTGCATTCCAAGGCAATTCTAATATACAAATCGCACCGTAAACATACTGGAAAATCAACGATAGCAAGTTACAACCAAAATAACCAATAAGGTGTGAAGGTTGCAGATACACAGACTAATCTGGTGACGCCAACTGTCGTAATGGGTCACCAGTTGATTTCGTGAGTTTGCAACAGCCATATTAAAAACGGGAGTCAGTCACACAGGCAGATTCAAACGTGAACTGCCTGCCCGAACGATGGCCATATTTGCTGCAGCCACAATATAACCGAATAGCAAGGGACATGCAGCACGGTAAATAACAAGACGAAGGGTGCAGATTTACGGAACGATCTCAACCGAAAAACGTGCCCTCCTTATGGCTGATTAAAGCAACTACCCTCGTAGGTGTTGTCGGTCAATCAGATGACGAATACTGTAGCCAAAAGTGTATTACTCAAAGCTTTAGAGTTAAGGTTCTCTTCTTTGTTAACTCCTAATTCAAGATGATTCCAGAAAGATGCATCTAGATTCAGATCTGAACAGCCACGATACACATAGCAACGTACCATCGTGATCTCTTTGATTCATGCGACAGACGAAGAAGATCACTCGGAGTGTTTTCATTTAACGCCATCCAGTCATGTACGGTAAAGATAACCGGTACGAACTGATGTTCCAACGACGTGTGTACAGCTTTCGAAAAAAGGACAGATGATCCTTATCCGTCACATCACTAATTCTGAGAGAAATTTTGCAAACCAACGAGGAAAATTTACAAATCGGTACATGGAAACAAAAAATTGTAACAAATGAGTCATACCAACACAATATATAAAACTGATGGTCATTTCAAAGAATTCGAAAAACGGATCGTAATTGATGAGCCGACCCATTTCTCAACAAAATAAAATCAAAATATGACCAGATTAATTGGTACAGGGATTTGCGGTTATCAGATATTCTGTTCGTAAAAGAACTTGGTGTTCCCAGCACGCGTTGTCATCGCACTGAAGACGTCAGAACGAAGCGACGCATGAAAGTGATTCCAGAGCTGATCACGAAATAATGGTGAAAACAGTGTACAGAAATCCCATACGACTACTTGGTAACCTGTAATACTGAACCAAGCCCAATAGGTTTCGTGCCAACCCTCGGACAACAGAATGGCATCTCACGTTTCGCAGTAGGAAAGCTAGTCATAACAACGAGTAGAAACTTAATGTTCCAACCGAATATTCAATATGAACAAGTAGATCCCACGCAAGCAATACTTGATAATATAAACTTACAAATCTATATTAACTACAACGAGTATTCATTTCAAGCTATAATTCCATTGCGTATAAAGCTTACATGGGGGGAAGACAAAGACTCAATGATTATCATTTTTGAAAGGTAAACTTCATTTAGAGATGTCAGTTCACGAAGTGGAACTCGTGAATAAATGGATGACTAGTAGAACAGAAATAAACAAACATAAAATTACAAGAGAAACATAGATATGATTCAAAAGCATAAAAACAACGACTATGAAGTAATACGTACGAAATCCATCGATAAGCAGATAAAATATGATCGATTAACTTGAAGTCGTACATGATCACGATTGGTGTTGGAATTAAAAGTGTAATGTCAAAATTGGAAACACATCGATGTGGGAAAAGTTGGTCGGCAATTCGACAGACGATAACTACACGCTTTGCATCGCTTTCGTCACGTCCACTCCGGTCATTGTCTGGATCACCGACGGCAAGCGGGACATAAGGGTGAGCACTTCGCCGGTTAACTTGGAGATACCGATTTCACCGTCTCCAGTCGTTACCATGGTTACCTTGTCACATTGAGCTAGTGGAGCGCTAATTTCGGCGGCAAGTTTGGGTAGCATTTGCAGAACCATGTCTAATTTTGCTGCACCCTGGTAAGATAAAGCAAAACAAATAAGAGATTGTTGAAAGGAAACGGCTAGGCGAAGCGAGTTTAACACTACCAATCATAAAGCAGAACGATGGTATTGATTGTCCGAATTCACTTAGGGTTGAAATCATGTTACGAACGTTATGAAGGATCCTTTTGAATACACCGTATTGTACATGAAACTCGAACCTACAGTTTCTTTTCAAGAGGGCTGAATGACAATTTAATGTGACCACAAGATGTACGAGCAATTGTGAGTTATCTTCAAGTTAAAACAACGTAATTCACCACCACTTGGCAGAAATTTGCATACGTGTACATAGAGTAACCAATTAACGTTAAACGACCTATGCATATACAGCTATTTGCTGCAGACAACATAGCAGAAACACGGTAATCACAGCTGGTCAACCAGCGCGATCACATCAACATCACAGACATGTTATCTATCAGTAACTGAAAACAATGTCGAATAAGTTAACGAATAATTTCACATTGACTGAGTTCTGATTACGTAGTCATAGATTGGGGGTAGCTTGGTAATCATTGTAATGCTCTCTCCAGTTGATCAGTAACCTGTACATTACTCACGAGCGTTTTCGGTAATCTCAACTTGACCAAGAGGTCTTGGTATTAATGTCATCACGGCAGTTACTGCGTCTCCATCCCAGACGACCGAACGACCTAAGTATTGTGTTTAAACGAATGTAGCCGAGTGTTTAGATACGACGAATTGAATGTGCGTACTGAGAGATCGACGGCACAGTGGTCAGCAGGATTGCCTAATGAAAATGTGACTGGAGTTCAAATATCAGTCATGACATCTTTGACTAATTCTAAAAAGACTTAAAGTCGAACCTAACGCTTCTTTTCGAAAACTGTTGCCTCAAAAGTCAATGAACACGTGAAAACTGCAATAAAAAAAAGAGAGTAACGTTCAGCCTATATATTTTGGAATGCCACAAAGACAGTTTAACAAGATACTTATCACCAGTAGGAGGGCATGAAATTGCACTACACTTTAAGCAGCAATACTTATTCACCACTTTACTGTGATACATGAAAGTTTCAGCAGTCTCATTCATTGAGTTGGCCATTCAAAATGTACTGAGGGTTTGCCACAGCATGAAGTTCGTCTTCAAATGCTTGTCAAAATAGTGACCTGCGCATGTCATTACAGCCAGGACCGTGAGTGAATGATCTTGGAGTGGTATGCATATGTCACATGATGATTTATGTTCAACACCTCCATAGTGAGCTGTAGTGCTGCTGGAAGGAGAGTCATGATCGAGTACTGCATGAGCAAGGTATGAAGGTGCACCATTGTGGAGACAATTGTAGTATCGAAATGAACTTCTGGAACGGAGAAGCGAGGTAACACCAGTGGCGACTATCAGTCCCATCCACAGATTTAAGACTATTATAGAAGTTGCCTGATGCAGGTGGACGAACCACACTTTCTACGTGTAGTTGCGTTGACAGTCCAGTTGACGTAAACGGAACCGTAATTGAAAAAGACGGTTTGCCTGACTTGACAGATGTACCGAACATTTTGAGGACCATTTCAGCCAGCTTCAACCTGAGTGTATAGAGGAAGAGAGTCGAATGGCTAGTTAATGCATTCTCGATGTTCCACTATAGGAAGTAGAAGCGGCCGTGGAGCTTAAGTTATTGAAGTGTAACAAGGCTCTGAGACCAGAGCTTTTCTCTTCTCTGTTCAAGTATAGTGGAAAGGAGCTGACATCGAAACTGGGAGAACTCTTTTAAACAGTTTTTGGATCTGAGAGGGTACATCGTGACTGATGCTTATCAATAATTATTTCTCTTTTTAAAAGAAGCCCGAGGTCTATGTGACAATCAGAGGTACAACTATAGTCTCCATCGCGTCGGAGTTACACACTGACTACGACGACTCATTCAATTCAAGGAAAATTAGATGTGCAAAGGACAAACAGAATTCAGGTCCGATGTAGGAGGCAGTGACCACATTATTAGCACACGACGGGTATTAGAACAGGAAACGCTCTTACTGACAGTCGGTAGCCGTGGCATTTTTATACCTGGAGGCTGTCTTCAATTCGGTTTCGCGTACTGTACACCGAAACTGACTCGTTCACAAGGGAAATCCAGACGAATAAACGAATCAATCAAGATCACCGTATGATAACTGTGCAAACAGAGTGAGGGTTTGTGGACAACTGTTTCGGGTGTTAACCACTTCAAGTGGTGTTCACCACAGGTACCCGAGTCCTCTACTTTTATTCAGTTTTGTCATGAATGAATGAGGAATTCAATGAGCCCAGTGTTGAGTTTCTTTCTAGCACTAGATTGATTGTAATGAAGTATGTGAACGACAATGTCATCCCTAGCCTCTTCTACTGAAGGCATACATACCATGCTGAATGAAATGGATAACTAGGCTGGTCTGTATGAAATGCACTTCGCATCCTCAAAAAGTGAATTGTTGTTTTGAAACCGCAAGAGTTCCATTCCCAAATGCTTTTTTGCAGACAGCCCGCTTAAGGATGTGGACCGTTTCACACACGTGGGTAGCACCGCATTGTCAGCTTGCAATATCGTCGATGGGATATTGACGAAATTAACAAAGATACGTTGTTGCCCAACCAACCTATCTCAGCCATGACATTGACAAGACGTCCAGCTGCCGTCGAAAAGAAAAGTAAATATTGCTTGTGTGGACTCGTTTTGCTCCATGGTTCGGAAACCTGAACTGTTCGCAACAAAAATATCAACAGATTTTTCGTGGTTGACGAACGTTATTTCCGCCAGCTACCCCACATCAAACGGGATGACCGCGTGGTCATTCTGCCAATTCGCCAGAGCATATTTCCGAACATCCGGGATATGCCAGCAGTTCGGCAAACAATTAGGTTTCGCAGTCTGTCACAGACGGTTTACGCGATCTGCACGCCAGTCCCGCGTTTGTCGTGCAGAGTATTATTTACTGGGGTCACACACAAATAAGTAATACTGTGCAGTGGTCAATCAACGAGGTAAACGCGTTGACAACCGAGCATCCTGTCGGTTAAAGCAAACAGGAGTCCCCTGCCCAGTTGGGGTCCTCGTGATCACTCAGATCGCCGGTTAGAAACGCCATATGAGTTAGTGAGGTGCTACAGTCAGTGATGTGTTCACATCCACTGTTTCCAGTTATTCTATTTAGCCTTATTCCACTAATTCCTCGTTATTTTTGCTAACTTTCCCTCCGCGACATCCAAAACCACTGTTAAGGTGAACCACCGCGCATGCCACAGTACTCCTTTAGTCAGACTCGTGATAACTGCAAACAGATTAACTGGGAGAGTAACATTTGGATGTCAACTAAGTGTCCCCTCTCGTGATCCACAGAAAAAGATCACTGGATAGATCAGAATAGCGTACATTTGAGTCCCAATCGATGTTGGGGAGTCACAGTCACGTAGGACATCGTGTGCACTAATGTCTCCACAGTCAAGGGGTATTGACTGTTGAAAAGTCGATACCTTCCGGAACGAAATCAAAAGCAGAACTTGTGACACAAAGCAAGTCATAGTTTCTGGAATTTTTGTCGGTTATTTTATAAAACAGTTATATCCCTTCAGTAATTTGAACAAAACTGTGAGAATACGAACACTGGTAGATGCCAGCATTTCGTATTGGCTAAAGCCGTCGCAATAAACCGGTTCAAACTTGTGTTGTATGTACAATCATCATCATCATCACAACAGCCATGAGCCTGACCAAAAGTACTGTGGCTCGGGCCGCCGCTCACCTTAACAGTGACGTGGAATATCTTAGAAGAAAACGTTACTAAGAAGATTGAAAATTATTAAAACAAGACTAAGTGTGTACAATAACAACTATTTGTGAACCTGAGGTTACCATGGTCCTAAGTCGCAGTGAGTGTCATTCAGATCACACGATTGGACGTTTTTGTTATTGTTGGTTTCCTTGTTCATACCCCCCAAGTACTGTAGACGGTAAATTTGAAGTTTCCCGTGTTACTGGTTATTTGCTAATGACGAGCCAATACGAAATGCTAGCATCTACCAGTGTTCGTCTTATCACAGTTGTATCAGCAAAGTGAAGAATTACAATTGGTGCCGACACCTTGGCTTTCCTATTGGTCGGCTCGGCTCCGCTGGTAGCTCGTTTGTTTTAACGCGTGACGCACTTAAACAAATTGTTTTACTCGGATGCTCGTTATATTAAAATCCGATGCTGGAGCAACGTGCCATCTTGATTGGTCCCCGCGCTGACATACCAGTTTGCCCGCGTTGTCGATACTGATTGGTCGCAGTCTTCGGCGAATCGATGCGTTTGTCCAATCCAATCACTTTACATCCTCCCTTTTTTCGTAGCATAATCCACTCTTGGTTTGTGATAACACATCCTACTCTATGGGAGGTGCCCTTCATCCGGTGTTACTCATTTTTACAAATGCACTCGATTCCTCCTCCTCAATATCCCTCCAGAATCCACTTCACTTGACCGATAACCGCACTATCTTACCACCACCCCTTCTATTCATTGCTATGGGCTTTTTGGGACGCACTGTACCCATACCTTGTCACCCACCTGTAGAACCGATAGATCGCGGGCTCCTTTGTCTTGGTATCGCCTATTTTTTGGTTGGCATTCTCAAATCGTTGTGCACTTCGGTTTCGTTCAGCGATTGAGGCTTTAGCAGTTCTATTATCGATAGATGCGTGCGTGTTCTTTTCCCCAACATTCTTTGAGCAGAACTGTGGGACATAGTTTATTTAGCAGAATTCCGTTTCCGCAGTAACATTAAATATAGATCATTTCCAGATGATTGTGCCAATTGCAACAATCGCCTCGTCATTTCGATCGCCGCTTCGGTTTTGCCTTGACTGATTGATTTTTAATACAAAAAGTGAGCGTGCAAGCCAACTGAATAATCATTACAAACGGGTAAATGAAGCCAGGCTATTTCACTGACACTGCAAAAAGGAAAGGCGTATCGAAACACACACGATTACTGATCAAACCTGAGACGGTTAGCACAAATGAACAAATGATAACTCGCACCTGCGTTTGCCATGGAAGTGTCGCATGTATCCAGCTATGTCGATAAACAAGAGCAATTATGACAGTCTCGTCCAATTAGAGAGCCCGTAGTTCAAGGTAACCTGTTCAACAGTTGTCCATTGAAGAAATAACGAACTACTGGTTTACAATGGCCGTAAAACAGCGGACAAGCTAAAACTGAATTTGGCGCTTCTGTGATCAAAATAGTTTAGACGGAAAGTTAATCGAAATAAGAAAGACGAAGCCGCCTATGAATGGTGTCCACATTATGACAGTCCAGGTCCCAAAACCATCCATCACCAATCAAACTACTGCGTGGAGAACCAAGTGAGGTCGGGAATTTCAACCGAAGTGAGAGGTGGTCATTGGGAGAATACCGGACGGAGTCAACAGCATGCTGTGCTTTCTTTCGAAATAACTGAGTAACCTGGTCGCAGCTCAAGAGCCACTATGTCGAAAGTCTCCAGGTGTTCAATCGACTAGACTTGGAACGAGACCAATGGAACACACCAGCATCACAGACACAAGTACTGGAAGAAGATCGATAACATAGGTAAATACTAACAGGAAGGAAACTCGAGTACGGCAATTTCTTCCTGAATCTGACTAGCCGAAAGGTCAATCTAAATACAAAAATGGAAGCCAGGGTAGGTGGTGTTTAGCCCGCGTAGTTACGGGAAGATGGATAACACGACACAAGAGTAGCATTCATGAGCGCAGAAAACTGGAATTACAACCAACCTTGTATGCTTTCCAAGCCTCTGCTTTCCGCATCATTTGTTCGGCCTCTGACTGAGCAACTATTTGGAGAGCTTCGGCTTCCGCGAGACCCTTCAATCGAATGCTTTCTGCTTCAGCCTCCGCTTCAGCAGTCAGACGCAGACGATCTGCTTCAGCCAACCGTTCCAGACGAAAACGTTCTGCTTCTGCTGGCTTGCGAACGGTGGCATCCAAGTGATGCTCCTGGCGTAGGTTTTCCAGCTCTTCGACTTTTATTTGTTGAGTTCTTTCCAGCAGAAGAATTTGCATCTCCTCTTCTTTGATTTGCTGACGCGTTTTCGCAGCCTGATGTGACGTAAAGGGGATAAAGCAAACGAGAGTGAGTCGTAATTTTCAGCTAACTCGGCCAGGTTCAAATCGAAATGACTTGCTCAATCACAACTGCAGGCTCAATCAAATTTATAGGAGGACTAATGATCTGGATAAGTGCATCATGGAATACGCCCGATGAAAAGCAGAAATAAACGCAGGGAGTGATGTGGCAATTGACGGCAACCGATTCACGTACGTAGTACCTACCTCAATTCGTGGGAAAAAAGAAGGAAACATGATAAGATAACATTTAATTAATAAGACACGCAACTAAAGTAACCAATACCGATATAACAACAATGTTGCTGTGCGTTGTAAAATTTCTGACGGCAAGTCAGTAGGAGAGTAAAATAACGCTAATGAACATTAAAACAAACAAAATCCCCGGCTACTTAAGACTCATCAGTAGCATAATTTGGCCTTAGAAATCCTGGCCCGGCGAGTTGAACTGGGGGCAGACGGCTTGACAACTATCCGATAGGGATGGCAAACGGCAATACCAGTCTGAAGACTTGTTGTAAAACTAATAGGGATAGAGCAAGCCATAAATAACTTTTGAGGAACTTCACACTACTCAAAAGTGATAAAAGAGCAATGCGGATTCTTTTTTTGAACGAAATCCTGTTTTACATTACATATCGCTCAGCTGATCACAGCTTTCGCATTCTGGTGGACTTTCCAGCCAACCTCTTTTGGAAAGTGGTTGACTGGAGGACCCACCTGAAGACAAGAGTCGCCATTCAATGTGAGTTGACCACCGTCAGACGGCGCGATTTCAGCAGTTCCCATAAAATGCATACGCTCCACGAACGGTGCTTCACGTCTGCCAAACAACCTTTGAGACCCCGCAATTACCTTGATGTGTCGGCAACCACTAACACTTCAAACGTTTGTCCCGGCAAAAAACGCTACCTTCAACAGCTGCGTACTACCTACAAGTTATAATACAACTTGGCACGAAGACGCCGGTGACAATGACAACAGTCTGCGCACAGCGTTCATTTTACAATACATTCATTCAGGAAATGGAACGAAAGGCCACAAAGCGGGGGTACAACATCTAGTTTACCAGTCTACCCAGACAGACTGCGAAAAATGAAACAGTGCACTATAAACAAGTCAGAAGAAACCTAATAGCAACATACTGTAGCCTCCAGCAACCTCAGCATTCATGAGCAGATAGGCTTTCGTTTAGCTCAACTAATCTAGGCAGGGGTAACTTGTTAAACGGATAGCACCGAATGAGCAGACTGACCCACAAAGAACATTCCATCGGTGTCCAACGGTTTCAATCTAGAATAACCTACCGAAATAGTTTGTAGTTGCGTCATAGTCAGAAGAATCCAGTGGCAGACTTAGCGTACGCATTCAGGGCATCAAGCCGAGCCCTAGAACAACTCGGTCATCAGAATCATTGAAATAGAGTGGCTCAATCTTTCACAGTTTCTGATGACCACTCGTTGCGTGCTGTACGCCGGTGTGCACTCGTAGTGTACTTGATAGGTTGCAATCGGAGTTGTATTTTACACATCAACAATCCTGTTACGACTGAAATTTTGTAATATCCAACGAGCTCTTTTTCCTTTCAAAAACCGTCCATCGCAGAGTCAGATGTACATAACCATTCTCAATTCCTTTTGATGGGTATGTTCTTCATGTACCTTACAAACAAGCAACGTATTGGCTGTAACTCCTCCGAGGTTGTTGTTTACGATTGCAAGAGCGAAAGACAGCTAGGAGCCGACTCTATGCTAGCCATATGCTCACGAAAGAATTTGACCGGGAGCACAACATGTGTAAGGACCAGCTGTGGGCTGACCGAATGGAATGCTTGGATTATAGATTCATAGATGCGGGTGACGACTGCTAATTTGGTCACGAAGAGCGTTGAATGTAGTGCACACGGAATTAATTCTCACCCCTCATTTGGAAGCGATTCTGGCCCAGTTGGGTCACAACACGCTGTGAATCGAAGGTCCCATTGGATCACTGCTATAAAATATCGGCAAGGTTTACAAAATGTAGGTCCCGCTAAAATACAACCACGATCGATGTGGCTTACTGAAAAATATGAGATGTAAATGAGAAGGTCATCCAGCTGACCGTGATAAGGATAACACACAGAGGAGTCCCAGGGCAGTCGGTTGGAAGATCAGTGTTGTTATCGCTAAACTAGGCCAACATCGATCTTGCACGGGTTTGTTCACTTTAAAGAAAGGAATGGTTAGGAAGGGAGAAGGCACATTGTAATGATAATGTTGTGTTGTATTGTAATAAACAGGCAGACAAATGCCGTTGTAAGTACAAGCAATCCCAACAACGATATCTTTCTGTTCACACGGAATGCTATTTCGAACCGCAACCCTCCGTTGCAAAAACGCTACTATAACAGTTTCTCTTAAGTTCACTGTTACGAGACGATCAAATTCGTGAACCTGTGCTGTTGTACTCCCAAGACGGGTGGTGGATGTTCAGAAGACGAGTGTACAGGCCGTGTCAATTTTATGAAACAGGAGAAGACTGAACGAAAGAGGTAGATATTCACAACATGCGCTCAGAAAAGGAAACTGTGAAGAATGACATAAAACAGAAAAGATTAAACATCGTCGACACAACTATAAGAAAACTTCGGTAGTTTCTGTTGTTAAAATACAATACGGACCCTTAAACGATAGGAATTAAAACACATACCACGATGAGAAACTGACCTGAAGCTCGTAGGCCAACTCAGACACAGCTTTGCGCGCCTGAACCTCTTTCTCATAAGACGCATTTTTCAATTCAAAATCACGTTTCGCTTTAGCAATCTCAATGTCGTTTAACAGGCGACCAGCAACGCGTTGCTTTTCTGCTTCGGCCTCACGAATCCCTGCATCGCGACGAGCTTCCGCCTCCCCGATACGCGCATCACATTTGACTTGTGCGGTCCGAGCCAGACCGAGGGAGTTCAAATAACCCTGGAACGTACAAAAAATGGAGTTTTTAGCCTTTACACAACAGCCTTCATTATCATGTGACATGCAAGGTATTACGTGGGCTACGTGCCGTTAGGCTGCTCAATCCTAGTCAGGAATAACCCAGGTGAACGAGGCTGAAAATCTTACCTGTGTATCACGTGACCAGTGTCTGACCCACCGAACTATCAGAAGTTACGAAGAGAGTGGCAGCAGAGCGAGTGCACAAACACTAATGACTTATTACGGCCAAGATCAGTTCCAGCGTGTTAAGCCGATGTTTCTGGCGTGAAACCTTTTACATAACGTGTCAAATAGACAGGATCTACTGACTGAAACCCAAAAGTACACAAGGTAGCCTGAGCTCTAACAGGTGGTTGGATAAACAGCGACGTTATCGGCAGACTAGGTTATAGTCTTCGCACTGCGGAAACTTCTCCTGATATTTAAAATACGGAAGATAGACAGCAAATGTAAGGGTCGCTTAGCATTAGATGGATAAACACAAGGAAAAAACATCAGAAAGTCGCAGTTACTCACGATTTTCACGTGTAGGAATAATATGACTAATCAGATGAGATCTGCCAACCGGGCTATGATAGAATATAAACCCACTAAAACTAGATGCCAACAACAACAAGGACATGTACAGTGCACATCGTACTATTTCATGTCATATGAGAGCTAAAGATGTTTCGTGGTTGTTTTGCAGCCGGAAATGATCTGCTAGAGCCCGGAATGGATCGCAAACGAGCATCTTTGAAACTGAAACGACGGAAGCCATGCGGACTCCACAAGTAATGTTGTAAGGCAGCATACAGTGATGTGATTGACATCATTTTGGGTTTCGACTGTGTAAGTCGTATGCCGAACAGCATGGGCCTCTGGCTTATGCTTGTCCCTTTTTGTTACCACTACAGATTCGTTTGGTGGCCCCGCTCTGGGCAGAAACACTGTCCTCCGGGGACTCAACTCCGTTGCTCGTTACCGTAATGAGATCGGACTGGAGCGGTTTACTGATGGGAGAAGGTTCAGTCGATCGGAGTTCGAACACAGGCTGTTGCAGACGGAATTGTGGTCGGTCGGCGCCAAACCATCAAAAACGACGATCGGCTGCTGTTTAAATGTGTGTCAAGTTCAGACGACTGAATTGCTTGATGCAAGATTGTGGGACGTAGCAACAAACTGGCCAATCAAAACTCAAGAATGCCTGTCGCCAACACCAATCGTAAATACTGTTGTTCCTCTATAAAAATGTGGTTTCTTCCCCAGTAAATTGAGATTGCTTAGTACTACTCGGACTACTGCAGTCCCGGTTCTCTCGATTTGGTAGCCCAACACGCGACAGTTACGAAACCACGAAAGTCGTCAATAATGAGAGTACGAAGTATGGGACTAAAGTTGAAAGCACAATGCTTCCCCGTACTAGTGGTGGTCGATGTATGGTCACACATGTACAACATAAAAATGAGGTCGGCAGCTGTTGCCCGCTTTATGCACCTTGTTTCAAAAACGCATTAGGGAGTAGAGCAGCTTTTGTGAGTACGATACATGGTCGTCAGAAATAATAGCAAACTCCACAGAAGCGTACCTGTTTCATCAAACAATGTGAAAAACAGATGTGTTCGACTGTTTCATTGGAAAACAATAGAACTGTAGTGGCATACGAAGAAGAGAAAGGCATTGTGGAAAGAGATATCTCAGATACTGTCGTCAAGATTAGAAGAAAGACATTAGGAAAACATACACAGATATATTGAAATTTACTAGATTAAGACGCTCTAAAGGACGAAAAGAAAAGTAGTCAAAGGGAACACAATATGCCACACAAAAGAGCAGTGGAACATTAATTTCATAGTACTTGTTGTATTGGTAAGTACCAACAATTCGAACAGCGTCGTAGTCCACCCATGGGAAAATTGACATCAAGTCTAGTTTCAGTTGGCTTCATCCGAATTTCCGGTATGGGTTCAAAAGAAGCTTTGTTACTGATAACAGACAATGGGAGATATTTTGCTACCATGACGTGGTGGTCAGACTTGTGTACTGCATCGGTCCGAGGAGGTATGCTGACTAGGACATTGGTCCCATTAGATACAACCATGTCAGACAGCGCAAAAGGGAACAGTCAGACGAAAAGCAGTTGTACTCAGGGTCCTACGTCGAACTACAGATTGTGAAGGAGTGTCTAGGTAGTGAAGCACGATCTTACGGGCATACAGCAGAATCACAATTACGGCACTGTTATTTTCCGATTAAGAAAGAAGGGGACTTAAAAAGGTGCCCTCAAACAAAAAGCACTCCGATAGCCTAACGGTTGACCGCGGCTGCCGGCGTATTATCCAATACGGTCAGTGATCAGAGTCGGAGATCATTGTCTTATTCACTGTGTCATCGGGTTAGGCAAGCCTCGCACCAACAATTGAGTCAGATTGTTGAGCCATTACCTTCGTTTCACGTGACAAACGTTTGAATAAGAGATTCGCGGTGAAATCCTTCGGCAATCCCATTCCGTGGCATAAAGGAGCGGAAAACGTGAAACATCATCCTTGTCTTATTTCACTTTCTTCGCCCTCTGCTAACTACTACTAACTACCGATAAACACTAGCACTTTTAAGATCCACACTCTTCGACAAACAGGCCAACAAACTGATCTGGTTATCAAACTTTCGAGTCTAGAACCGGTGTACTGCGCAACTAAAAAGCATCTATACGATCCCAGAATTTTTCTTTACTTGAATTCGCTCTTGGATAACGCTGTGGGCCAACGACTCTTTCTCAGGATCACTGATGACGATTAATCTGGATTTGGTGGCCAGGTTGGAGTAGGGACGGCACTGAGCTCTAATGCAGAACAGAACCTGCTCAATTGGATCTCAGTGAACGATCGTCTGAGTACCATCAGACTTTGGTCAAACTCTGTTCTCACAGACCAGAAGGACATTTGAAAATTGAACACCACTCACCCTTGATCGCAGTCTTCGCATTCAGATAAGTCTTTCGGC
>JTDE01000260.1:196226-207500 GCA_014338405.1 Paragonimus skrjabini miyazakii
TGATGTGTCTCGTGAAGATCACCTTGTGCAACTCAAACATGGACGCAAATCGATCATATCACTGCGACCTACCAGTGACGCAACTCCATTGACGATCGTTGCTCAGGTTGAAGAGGTTATTTTGACTCCGATCATGCCGTTGTTCGTGCCTTATTCGTTTTATCGTTTAATCAGAAGGCGTTCGCTCAGAAACGTAAATTACTCGGTTATAAATTGAACGGTAAGATTACACGAAACACCTTTCAAACAACACTGGCACGCAAGCTGCCCGGGTCAAAACACTGGAGTGACCGGCACGAGCGCTGAACGAAAACTTTAACAGCTATGCGTCTCTTGTACCGCAGACACGACAAAAGTGAATTTCTCATGATTCACCAGAATTTATGAGCAAACGCCGACTGATACCTCCTGACTCCGAGTACAACAATGACGGCCGTCAGCTGAAACGCAAAAGTACGAAGAGTCTGCGTAAGGACCGTAGGGCTTATTTTTCCGAGCGCGCCAAATAAATAAAAAGGCGTTTTTATCAGGGAATAGTTTGACGTTGTTTTCCTCAACTCGTGCTTACACTTGATGTGTTAGTGAGATTATATGTGAAAAAGATGGCTCATTAATTTACGGCTCTGGAGCTCAAGGTAATAAAGCCCCTGATAGGGAGCTTCTGTTCTCAGCATTTTTAAAAGATGACGATGAATGACTGTTGTCTGAATTGGCCACATTCTTCCGTTCCATATGGATGATTGAAGAGGTAACTCGTGAGTGAAACTTATCAACAACCACTTTCACTTTCAAAAAGGTGCCAGGATGTCATGTAACAAACGCAGTGGTATTAGCCTTGTCTCTAGCGTACCAGAGATGTTCACGAGTCTCACAATGCGGTGATTTCTGGAACACAGAGAGAACCAGATAACAAGCAGATTAGTGAATTATTCGCGGGTGCATCGATCATATCTTCACACTATCAGATAACGGAGCAACCGTATTTCTTTGCTCAACCAACGATCGTGATACTTTGAAACTTAAAGACTGTCTATGATTCGGTTGCCCGACGCGCTCTCCTGGACTACATTTATCGCAGATGAGTTCCAAAAAACTGTCAGTTTTGTGAAAGCCGTTGTACGCTCACTCTGAGTGCAGAGTATGAAGTTGGGAGTACCTATCTCGAGCGTTCTACATGTCGAATGACAATCGATAGGGCTGTCTGGCCTCCCTTTCCTTTTCAATTTTAAGGGGGAAGATGGAGAATTTGGGAAACGAGCTTCTACCTGATAGTAGGCTGACTGATATTGAGTATGCGGACGACACCACTTTACTTGGTTCCTCTACAGAGAACATATAGACCATGCTGAAGCGATTGATAAGAGCAATCGCCAAGCCCCGTCACTTGTGGCGTCGCAAAAACGTCTGTTTTCCGATTAAACGCAGAGTTTAGAATGCGTGTGTTAGCTCAGTATTGTCTTATGAGTCTGGTCTATTCGTGCGGAAGATACTTATGGATTATCGGTATTCGAATACCGTTGTCTCCGCCATTTGGCCTGTATCAAACGAGCTGACTCTGTGGGCAACACGACAACCCACCGATGCGTATTTGGGAAATGGGCAAGTCGATAGTCAACACAGCGAAGAGGTACAACCTTCTCCGGTTGAGTAGTGGACCTTGTATGCCGAAGAAGCGATCACCACTCCGCGCCTTGTTAACTCCAACCGTCGATGATTGGGATAACCGCAAAGCGGTCAGGCAAATAGGAGTTTACGAGCTATGACGGCCTTGACCGTTTCGCTGAGTAAGATTGGTAGGTGCCGTCCACTTGATAGAGAAATTCGTGATCCTCCATATCGCTGCTTAGAAGCACCCTTTGACGCCGGAGTTTGTCATAGTCAATGGCAAGCTCGTATCCGCAAAGTTGTTGGCTCGTCCTTTTCGTGAAACCCAACTGTTTTTGCCTGTTCATTTTATTTTTCCTTTTTCCGCAATGTATTTGTACCTACTTGCTACTCTGCATCTTCTTCGGCCAGAACCTTCGGTCAGAACCAACGACGACCCCAGCCATAAAGTGAGGTTCAAAACTGAAAATGATGATGTAGATCGAAGTCTGTATGTTAGGAGTTTTAGTGTTTGTTGTCGGAGCAGTTTCAAGCGGTCTTGTGAAAACATAGAATAACTCAAACAATATATAATTAACGTAAGAATCTGGCACATCATGAAATTGACAAGTGTTCTTTTCTCGGGTTACTGTTGTACAGCTAGTTTAGAACAAGCTCCTGTCCCCCCCCCCAGTTTATTCTTTTCGATAAACTGCCAGTGATTCATGGTTTTGAACTGGCAATCGGTCTGTCCTTAGATTTGTATACAATAATAATAATAATAATAACTCATAACCACGGTGCAGTTTCTGCTGTCAGCAACACCATCGCCGACAATAATAAAGTGTTGGATGCCAGTGATTGTTAACTACCATAAAATTAAGAAAAGGCTCAGTAAATTAACTTGTTCGATCTTCGCTGCTAAATATCCGCTTCTTCACTTAATTACAACCTACAAGTTTGTGTTAGCTGATGTATGCGGCTTGGAGTATCCAATGACAACTGAATAACTGAACCAAGATTTACGTTTTCTGTTACAGACTAATGCTCGTTTGGTTTTATGTAAACTGGATGCTATTTGACTGCTCGTTAATTTGACATGATTTACAACAGCGCATCAACGAACCGAGCCCGGAAGAACACGCTCACTTCGTCGTCTTTGATGTCTTTCAACGTGTAGCTGACTACACTGATACCCATGTTCACTAGGTCCGAACTGGCCACTTCAAACACAGCTTTGGAGAACTTCTTTCGGTCTTTGTAGATCTCTTCCACGGTCATATTGCCCATGATTGCACGCTGATGACCCTCCAGAGTTTCTTGAGCAATGTCACGAATCTCCGTATCCGTCTTGCCGAGGAATTGCTCGCAAGCAGCGGCCAACATTTCTTGGTTTGAGCCGTTCACTTTAACCTAAAGTAAATGAGCAAGAACATTGAATAGGTCATGTATGTTGCTGGCTGTAACACTAACAATCTGCTCAGACTAGGTCAGAAATATCAAACAACCCCCGCGCCGATATTGTTGTTGCCAGCCAGCTTCAAACACAGTTTCGGGTTGGAAAAGAAAAAAACAAGCCGAGCTCTTAAGCATACTGCACAACAATGAGTATATAAGACTAAAAAGGGGATCAAAATTTAACTAAGAGAAACCTCGATTCTGATAGATCAGCCTGACTGACTCAGGATGTCTGATTTTAGCATACCTGTGGCAGGAAGGTCATAGAAAAGTGTGAAGGGTTCGGACAAATAACTGGAATAGTGATCCCCGATCAGTCATTCCGGATGAAAGCTTTCATTGAGTTTTTGATCATTAAAAGGCTCGGTACTCATACCGTACTTAAGGTATCCAATGACGTGGTTAACAAGATAAGTGTTCAGCCGCTGTCTACCAGTATACTTACTCAAGTTGGTTATCAGTTGAACGACCGATCACATTCAGCATGTTACCGCAGACCAGTAGGATAGAAGTGGGCGGAAACGACGTGCCTACAAATGCAAGCACGCCACTGACCGGTGAATGATGGCTTCGGCTGCACACCAGGTGATGTATACCGTAACATGAGTTATGGCGTAGCATTTGGGCCGAACATTTTCAGATTATTAAGAGAGCAGACAATGCAACCCAACGAAGCAAGGCTCGCATAAAAAACAAGTTCCGTAAACCACCAAGTTAGTATAGAAGTTGTTCTTAGTTTTAACACCGCAAGGTCACTGAGATCATGGGACACATTAAGTCACAGTGGAGGGTTGAAAGTAGTACGCGGACGAAACCGAGACCTGAGGGGTTGCCATAACCCAGCTCGAACCAACAACAGTGTGATTGGCAGTTGGAGTCGTTAGCGATGAGCTATTGCCAGCCGACTTAGCTGACCCGAACTAATCAACTATTCATCCTCATAAACAAAAAAATGGCTTTGTTAACGGAACAGAACGAGAATAGTGATCGTAATTCAGGCTATAATCGAGACGTTCATTGTATACGCGGTTTGAGTGGATAAGCTAATAAAATTGATCAACAAACGCACACAAGTTGTCAGTGAGGCTGTCTGACAAATGCATATACCGTTTTGGTTATTCAGCCTGGATTGTAGTCTATGTGCGGCGCTGAGGTATGTAACTGAACTTGGCCTTTACGCTCATTCAACGGAGAAAATCAATGAGCGAGCTATGGTATGTGCTGCTGAAATCTGGTGGCATAATTGTACAACACATTCTTGGCTAGTGAAACAAAGAATGCATAGTTGATTCTACCGATAACGATTAGAAATTCAAAACGAAAGGTGAATGGGTATTGTGAATACAGGGAAAACAGAAACGAACCCAACCGTGATAAAGCGTGAATTAATTCGAAAAGATTATGACGCAAAGTAACAATTTGATTGCATTTTGCCAACGCCTGATGAGCACATGAGAGGCATACTTTCGGTCTGACAAAATACAAAACGCACAAGAGTATAAGAAAGGTAATAGAGTTGAGAGTTCATATTACCATAAATGTACTGAGTATGTTGAGATGAACCGTAGTGCGACAATATGAATGAGGACAATGAACGCTAATAATCTCACTGAGTTAATGGTTAGTGTCACTCTGCAAAATTTTACAAACAGCGACATATTTTGTGGGATGAATCAATAGCCGATACTCTCCGTAGTTATGTAAAGTTAGAAATCGACACCTAATTATAAATCAACACAAACTAGACAAACAGTAAGCTGCAACAGCTTCATACTAATTTCACATACAGTTTTGGTTAAGACGCTTTTCTATCAAGCTTGAACCATCTGGGCGTCAAACGCAACTGACGAAAGGAAAGAAATTAACATCGATGCTTTACGATTGAACAATAACCTCGACACTTCAAGAAACGCCACATGAATAAAGAGCGGGTAAGAAAAGCAATAAAGGAGAATCAATTGTTTGACCTGCTCTACAACGGGATAATCCAGCGCACTGGACATCGTGGTGACAACTAAGATGAGATAAAATCCGGCGAAACTAACTGCATCGTCCAAGATGAGTAAATTATCACTGTAACCTACAGAGGGAGACACTCTTATTCATATCACTCAAGAGAATCGTGGATCTACTTGCTGCGATAAACAAACGTCAAAACCGATGTAGAGCTTCAAGCTAAAGCAAACGGATCAGATCGAAAATGCTTCACGAACGGTACTCCTCGGCCGCTTTCAAAACGCCTTCTCGTGAATAACGAAGCATACTAGGTACTGGCCACCTCGACAAACTGAACGCATCGGTAATTATGATCAACCGTAGCAGAACATACTGACAGTTAAATTCACGGCGGCTTTGCCGAATTGGCATCAATATCCGTAAACGCTGAGTTCAAAAGATAATCACTGTAATCATAGATGTTATCTTATTTGTCACTTTATCTTTCCACGACGTCTTCTTGTATCCAAACAATTACCCCACGGTTGACCACGCTGCCCCAAAAATAGCACTGCTCATTTAAGTAATTCTTCGGCTTATCTTCTTATCGACATCCCACTTGCTCATATTCCTTTGTTCTCGTTTTCCCATACAGTTACAAACCCACTCCCAAGTTCTTTGTGTCCAAAAGAGTCATACAAAACTATCGATTGCTCATTTGTTAACTGTCATCCTATTGGCTCTCCTACTGACCCTTAGACGTAGCTCCGTTCACTTGACAACCAGGAGTTATAACAGAAGTTCAACTGTTTACCCGAGCCTGCTACGCCCTGTAGCAGTCGGACCTTTGTTATAGTTGTACTAACGGTTTGTGATAACTGATTTGATCGGACTCTGTAATTCAGTCTGCCGGAATAGAATTGTCATTTATTTAAGGGCCACATTTTTACACGTGGCTCAACTTTGGACGTTTGCGGTAAGGTTGACGCTACAGTGAATTTAAAAGTATTTCGGGAAACGACACACTTGTGTGCTGTTTCGCTATGGCTATATGAATTTAGCTATGCCCCTAAAACGGAGACTAACGGAGCTATCCTCTAAAACACTTATTCGTAATGCCACATTCAAATGAACGGACAGTAAAGGACATTATGATGTACAACCTTGTTGTAAACCCTCCTAAACGATACGCTGGCTCGATCTCCGTATAGTGGTGCGCTCGATAAAATCGGATTCTCGCCCCGGTAATAATTCACACGAAAAGCTCGGTCCCGAATAGTACCGCGACTGTCCCGTAGTCGTTCCCAAGGCAAGCCAAAAGACACGTTCAAAATAAGCTTTGTTCCGCTACAAAACGTGTGCGGCTAGGGCGACAAGTACAAGGTATTTATAGGGCACGTCATGACCACACATTCCCACCACATCATGAGAAAGAGTTAGGATCACACATGTGCATAGCGGTATAAAAAGTCCCAACCGATTTGAACAGTTCCGCTAGTTAGGACTGAGTCGAGTGGTTTTTTTCTTCTTTCTCACGACGGAGGCGCCCTGGGACGGTCACAGGGTGGGCGCCCTAATTGGATCATAATATATCCATACTAATGTAGCGAAAAGGCGTCCAATAAAGCACAATCTTTATTGTCCAACTCGCTAGTTCACATGCTCCACGCGCGCTCGCGTTTATGAGTCAGCATTCCAGTCCACAACACCCCCAGGTTTCCGTTCACGCGTCGTGTGCACTTCTACCCGGTTTAGGTGTGTGATTTGCGCCTTCTACCCGGGGGTTTTCTGCCTGCTATTCCTCGGCCGTTGATCCGATTTCCTTGAGCGATAGCTCGTCCGATCGCTCGTGCTGTCCTCCGTCTATCACCCGTGGGCTTTGACCGTAATCCACAGCCGTGTTGAGATATTCCTGACAGTGTTGGAATAATCACACCTTCAATTTGTTCATTCATTCTATTCCGGCTGCCACGTCTCGCCCGTTGGTCCGATCCGGTCGAGCGATGACTCATTCGGTCGCCCACGCCATTCTCCATCCGCTCACTGTGGGTGTTTGAATGCACCTCCCCCCTGCGTTGGGGTATTTGGCCGAGAGCTGGAATGCTCGTACTTCCTGCCTGGCAATCCCCCACACTAAGCAGTACAGCGGATGTTGTTACGTACTACCGTAACCAAGAGCGATTCAAGGCGTCCTAAAACACTAAATGTATGAGATCCGCGCCACATATGGCCTCAGCTTGCTTCACTAAGCTTCCCATTTTTGGCTCAAAATATGTTCAGTATCGTTGGCTACAGACAACGAAGGACGCGGTTACAAGCAGCAAGAAAAAGGAAAAAAGTCAAACCATGCTTGATCAACGTTTTGGCTCCTTTCAAACCACCAACTAGCTGAAGGATGCTCTCTGAAGTGCAGCCTCTCCCCTCGTGATGTCCCTCTTAACTTCGTCCTGGGCCCAGAATAAACATTGGTTGCATCGTTGTACTGCCAGTCGAGTACTCCTGGGTTTGTCATCATTATCCGGCTCTCCATGTAAACGAGACAAACATCTGAAGACGATTCTTAAGGTCAATCAGTGCGTGGACAAAACGCGCTTCGCATCCAGGTACGTGACTGCCCGAAACGAACTAACCCACTCTTTCAGCATTGGGCTGGGTATCAACCATATGCTAACATTAATCGGACTACAGTCACTTGTACGGCGCTACGCTTGGGAGTTAATGGGATTTTCGATGTCGCTTACTTAAAGTTCGACCACAGGTTGACTTGATCCTTGTTTTTCAAACACTGCAGCGACTTGTTGATTGATCACATCGTAGTCCTATTTTACGCTTAACATTCTGTTCGCCGTTTTCTAGCCAGCTGTATTCTGTCCCGAGGAAAACATTAACGGCACATTTGAGCTCCTGGATAATCTGTTGAGTGTATGAACTCACATACTTGGAAGTTGTGCATGTACCGTAGAAACTCACGACTTTTTGTGTCCTTCAATATTCGGGATGTACTACGCATAACTCATTGTTTCTCGGATCTGAATGATACACCAGTACGCCGGTGTTATTTCTCTGATGTAGATAGATTAAAATTCAGTTGCACATCGTTCTGACTTATTGGACAATTGTGAGCAAACTTACTAAGAAACACTAATGATATACAAATGGATCTCAACAAAACTCAGGTCTCATGCGAGTGACCCTCAATAAAACTTGGGAGCTGACCTTTCATGAAAAGTACGCCTAGAAAGTGTGTTTCATTCACACATTGGACGACTTTAAAAGAGCTACTTTTCCCTCGTTTTCAAAGCACAGCACACAATAGAACACGGAGAAACAATGAAATCTGGTTATACGTCAGTCGTTAATATAAAAAGCGTACACGACGATTTGGGTCACCTAAGCAACGATACTCAAACAGATACGGTCACAGTTCACCTTGACCCAAGTTGAATATTTAACCGGTCAGAAGTGAACAGACTAACGAGGAACAGAAACGAATAACCCGAACAGCAACAAAATCCTCACCTGAGCCACGCCAGTGACGGTGATTGGCACACCCAGCTGAGTATAGATTCTTGGACTTTCAATTAACAAGGTCATCGTATTGAGTGGAATTCTGAGAAAGGACACAAGAGTAGTAAGGTGCATAACAAACGAGTAAACGTGGTGTAGTCAGCTGAGGAAGTTGATCAGACGAAGTCGAGCGAAGCCACAGCAAACAAGCAATGAGGGTTAGTTTCGCACCAAAGCACATGTGATAAGAGGAACTCAAAGGAGCAACAGAAACTGAGACCGCTTAAGTGTATCGGCAGAGACCAGTAGAGCTTTCAAGTACCCCTGGAGAGCTGAGACGAGATAACACAAGTTCAGAAAGAACAATTTTTTCAAACTTTCAAAAATTCATAAACCCACCTAAATAATGTTTAAAATCACACGTATGAAAACGGGAGAGTCAGCCAGACAGGCACACACGCACTGCATGCCTATACACAGGTGACGAATTTTTCACGATTCTACCGCAGTCATTAAATGAAGGAATTTGTTGAAACGCAATAAACTGAGCACTGGTTTGATCCAAAAAACTCAAAATGAACCAGGATTTAAAAAAAAATACTTTATTAAACGTAGCTGGAAACTGATTAGGATCTAGCACAGACTCCCGGATTGACTCCATTCTGGGACATCTTGATTTCACTATTGCATAGTTTGATGACATTCTTGCGTTCCTCAATATTAGGTTAACATTACCTATGGTCTTCGCCACTCCACATCGTTTCAAAATGGATTGTAACCATTGGCGTCTACGTAAAGGCTACGAAGCTGTGAATCACCACCGCAAATTGACAGATTATTAGTAAACATTCAATCTGTACGGTGAAACTGTTTTCTTCAGAGTCCAAACGGATTAATACGGTTGGTACGGGATCGGCATTAAATTTCTGCTGTGGCAGCAGACGTTTAGAAAACTTCCATTGCCACACTATTTGAACTGCATGAATTTGGCCACCTGGATTAAGGAATGAATGTTCCAATGTCCGGTCGACGAAATGTCAAATAATTTAAATTTGGCTCATTTATGCACTCTTATGACATGTTAACTACAAACTCCAGCCATGAGAAACACCGCATACATTGTTTCGAAGATTTAAAACGCTTAAATAAAGTGAGCATTAATACCAATCCTTCTCAGTACCAATTCGTCGTTCTATTTTTAGAAATCTCTTAGGGTAGTATTTACGCAACTAAAGTACATCTATATGTTACCAATGTGGCCGCCATTTCAAACTCGCTACCTTAGGTCAACTCGTTCGTTTAAGAGGTGTGGTTTATTATGGCCGCCGCTTCTTACCTAATCTTACTGACAGAGAAAAACCACTCATCGACTTGCTGAATCTCGAACTGAACAAAACCTTCGAATTATCTGACGTGGCAATCAATTTGTTTAATACAATGAAGCAGATATTCGTACAAACAAGATCAATTCACCATTCGGATACATATGGCCCTAGCGGTACTAACATGGTTGCGTCAAATTTGGTTGTCAGAGCTGCGTTTTAAAAAGCAGTTAATAGTTAGTTAGTTAAAGACCAGTCTCACTTACTTCTAAACCACTACAGCCTGCACAGTCCTTCGAGCCGTGAACTATCGTAATCATATTCCTCAACGGTTCTATCAGTTTTGTGCATATGACCAAACTTTAGGCCAGTGATGCTGATATAAATAAATTGCAGTATTGGTGAACAACTAGAAACTAACAAAATTGTGAAGTATCACATGAATGTGATTTTTAAACATTGCCGAGACAGTCTTTTGCAGGAAACCCGAAAAACTATGTCCAATACATTTCACAATATGTCATATCCAAAAGTCAGAATGTTTTGTTTGGTTCGACCTAAACTGTTGTTGAAGAATGAACACGTTGTTTGGCTTGTCAGCAGTCCAAGGTCCATCGACATTTAGATGGGAGAAATTAACCTCCAGCTACATATTTTGAGTGCGTACATATCAGCATTATTGGGCCACTGTCACCATCGAAAGTGTATCAGTACAGGTGTTGACAACTTTACTCGGTGGGCAAAAATTGTGATTTGTGATAGCGCCAGTCAAATTCTGGCATTCGCAATCGAATGGATTTCACGTTTTGGCACACCATCCACTGGGGGTGCGAATCGCGGCTCTCAGTTTGAATATCAAGAATTCCAACAACCCACACTCCTTGAAATGTGACGTATACATAGTGGTTTACCAACAACAACCAACCGGAATGATTGAGAGATTTCACCGGACGTCAAAAGCTACATAGATTACCAAGTTGGAACCAATCACCTGGTGTGAGCAACTATCAATTGAGTCTCATGGATTAAGTAACTCTGTTAGTGCTGGTAATTAACATCCTACAGGACAACTCGCAAACGGAACTGAGTCGCGTGTGCCGGATTAGTTATTAACCCATTCTGATACTATAACCCTTCCTGATAAAACATATTATGGAAGCTTTGCATTATTCCACGCCTAAAATATCCACCCCGATTGCAGAGTAAGCAGACTTATCTTTCGCATACGTTTATCCAACATGCTCAGCTTCGAATATCCCTCCTGCTCATGCAGCCGAATTGAGGTCTTACGAATCAACAGAATGAAAGCACGAATATACACTGACGCAAGGACAGCACCACAAGACACAGTATGGACAATCGCTACCAAATTCAGCTTGCGCACAATTTCCAAAAACAAACGTCCAATCATCATCATAGACAGTAATGCACTGGTGCTTAACTGCCACACAACCGCGAAGGTAAAAAA
>JTDE01000260.1:207600-218989 GCA_014338405.1 Paragonimus skrjabini miyazakii
TGCATACGAAGAGAGAAGAAAAAGAAAAGGACGGGGAGGGATCTAACTACTAAAACTACAGCTACGTCTATATTCAAACATTCAACATCAAGGTGCCTACAGCTTACAAACAAACAACCAAACTGTATGTGAAACCAAGACGTCGTCAACAAGACAGCTTCCTTAGGGCTTTCACTGCTCCGTGTCAATAAATGTACTCACTTCACAAAAAACTTGGTCAAACAACAACACTCACGCCACTGAGCCCGATTAGCCGTCATCTCAACTAACGTCTGCAATCACCGACTCTGTGAGTCGCGAGGGCCCCAGCTTGGGAAACGAGTCCGATCTACAGTGACCAACCCCTTCGAGAACGATTTCATTTTTCCACGCCAGGTCATCTATCCACTTCGCACCTTACGCCAGTCGGTTGCAGTATCGGCAAACAGTGCTCGGTGTGGTAGACAACTAACTGACAACCTCAGTACATGACCTAACCATCTAATTCTGAGTAGTGACTGTACAAAAGAACTCGTTTGACAATCACTATCAAATACCCGCTTCCTAACCTCCTCGTTGCCTACTAGCTGGTGTCACTCGATACAAACGCGGACATTGGTGGTCAAATACCTGAAGACGGTTCAACTCTTCTATCCTGAGCGACCGGGTTTCGCTGCCGTAAACTAACACAGCTATCACTGTCGCCGTACATACGCGACCTTTGGGCATCAGAGAGATACTTCTCTGTCGCCAGAGATATCCCAGATTAGCGAAAACCGTCTTAACCTTAGAGATACGCGCTTCCGTTTCAGTCCCTGCACCGCCACCGCTGCTGATGCAGCTTCCCAGATACACAAACCGATCAACAACCTCCAAGATTTCATTATATAAAGATAAATTTACGTGATTACAGCAATCTTGCAGAAGCACTTTGAGACTGCGAAGCGCACTTCGAAGTATTTAGTAGAACGCGAAATAGCGTCGTTTGTACCGCTAGAAAGGTGTCAAGCAACAACAACAATACCTAATCAAGATCGGTCAGCCTTCCACAAGGTAGGAGGTCCACGCCGGTATCTTGTGAATGTCGGAGACAATCCTCTAAAGTATTGATTTATCATTCCTTCGTTAGCTTTCGGTGAGATATTGTTCCTAGTTGATGGGTATCTGTGCACCCACAGATAAGAGTTCCATTACGTGGTTTCGTTGGTCCGTTATGCCACTTTTACTGCTTAGCTGAGCTGTGCGGGACAATTATACATTTAGTAGTACCAAATAACTTTCACAACTGTGCTCGAGACAGTTTGATACGCGATCGAACCGTACTCACAGTAAACAACACCACTGGCTCGAGGCGTTTAAAAGAAGTACAAAACCTCTCCTGAACCGAATGCATCGAATTACACACTAATGAATACTTGTTTTAAACGTCGGTTTTCTCAACGGGTCCGGACAGGTGTGCTTAAAAATTGAGGCTGACAAGAGACAGTCGTATCCAATGAAGTGATAGCATTATGTTCGTGGAATCAACTGTAAGTGCTGAAAAGAAGCCTATGGAGAAGCAGACCGGCGAAAAATATAAAGTGAGAACACTTTGGACGGAAATGTCTGACTATCGAAATTCACTTCGATGAAACCTATGGACTGCATAACGAAGTCAGAAATGAAACCATCGTCAGCTGGCCTGCGTACGTTGACCGGCCTGGTCCTCAATCTGTTGAAGAAATCGAGGTGTTAGTGGGGCGGCTGTCACCAAGTTTTGCGAATAACTAGATGTTGAAGGCGAGTGCGACTGTCCAAATTCCAAAGGAGACACGAGATTGTTCTATACCACTTTTCTGTTGAGAACCAGCAACCAACGCATGGTATGCGTTCCAAAAATTCCCCGTAGCCTTTTGAACCGGTGATGATCTTGAGTGTTAGTTCGCAAACTCGTTAGGGGTGTTGAACTGTGACTTTCAACTACCCTAGATCCACGGTCAGCAATTCGTTAATATGACTATAACCCGTTATATCGGCTTGCTTTTTCATACTGGTAAATAAAACCCACGTCACAGGGAGGCGGTACGGAGTTTCCCATGTACTGATACGCAGGACTCATGCTGTTCATAAGCCGCTCGACAAGAGGCCATGAGATCACATTCGTGCTTTGCGCCAAAAATGTTCATTGCGCATATCAAAAAGGTATATTCTGACCAGAAGGATGTTTAATACGAGGATTCCACCTGCATGCACACACAAGACAATTAGTCACAGAATGGGTTAAGTGCGTCGTACAGCAACCACTAATCTCTTGGACTGGTGGGTAAGAAATGCACCTAGTATTAGAGCTAACGGCAAGGTACGCGAGAGTACAGCAACCGAAAGCTTGTTAAATAGTCATGAGGACGAAAACAAAAGCGGCCAGAAAATATTAAGAGAGCAATGGTTAGAACGCGGCTAGTTGGGCAAACCAATGCGGAGAGCCGTATTGTGGCACTCACCGCTCAACTCTCTGAAGGCATGGCCAAACAAATCTCCGTCCACCGATCAGATAGACAGGATGGCGCAGTCCCACACCTTGAAGTCACACAAAACAAATTCAGAATTTCAACTGAACTAGTGCACTTATCGAAAATAACTATTTTGAGATAGAGATTCTATCGAATCATATTTGTCACATGCCGCAAATCATTTTTCACTTTCACGGATTACACAATCCAACGGAGAATCTCTTGTGGATAGCAACCATTCAGCAAAATCACGTTCTCGGGTGGCTTGTCTTTCCACCGTGGTTACACTTCCTAAGTACTGATCAGTACATATATATATATATATATATATATATGAATGAGGAAACAAATGTAGAGAGACAAAGAAGAAAAGGTTACGACGACGCACACAGACACTCGCAACACGAGCTCCATTGACTTCTGTTCCTTGCCATATCAGACGGCGTCCTCAACCAAAATTGCTCGGTGTCTTTCGAACTCCGGCCAGGAAGCCGTGAACGCCCTACTGAAACAAGCTTCAAAGTAAGTGCCTTCATAACCTAAACCCAAGTCATGCGTCGACAACCGAGCTGCCGCTTCCACCCACTGCTCGCAAATAAGGCATGATGTGGAAGGTCGTGGGGTGACAGTCGTACGTTGTGGCCAAGCCAACGAAGCCTGTGAGACGAGATCGTTATGCCTAGAGGTCGACAGGGTTTATCCGTTTTGAAGATACGTCGAAAAACCTCGTCATTGCTGACACGGTATTCACACTACACGCCCTTAATCCTTTGGAGACACCGATGGCCAAAAATGAATACTCTATGAAAATCCTCAACGTGAGTGGACAAGGTTTCGCAGCCGTGAAATAGGACCACCTTTACAGCAACAGTGTACGCTCGGTCTTCCACAGAAAGACTGAGAACATACCGAAGGTAAGTTGGTAAACTCCATCCGAGCCTTTGTTATGCGATCTGCGATCTTATCAGACGTTCCACCAGCGCTGATACGGCTCTTAAGATACACAAACTTCTCGACTACTTCTAGCGGCTCACCACCAAGGGCGAGGGCAAGCGCAGAGTCCTGCCAATCTTGAAACAGCACTATGCACTTAGTAGGTGCAAAGGCTATACCAAAATGAAGAATTGAAGCCTCCAATATGTATGGGATGTCCTGGGGTCCCTATGAACCCCATAGATTAAGGCGATGTCATCAGCGTACTCCACGTCTCCAAGTCGAGTGCCTGGGAGTAAATTCGCATTAGCATACTTGCAGTTTGTCAGAACACACTCTAGAATCTTGTCTATTGCGAAGCCGAATAGGAAGAGATAGGTTCGACAGTCTTGTCGCACCCTGCTTGAGATGCTAAAGATTGATGATACGCTGCCACAAGCCTTAATCTTGTCGGAGACCTGATAGTACATTGCTTTCAGGATGTTCATCCACTCCTCAGGCGCACCATTACTTGTCAAACAATCCCAGAAGTGCAGCTTTGACGTTCAAGAAGACAACTGTTGGCCTTGTATATGAACGGCGAAGTTCAAGCATGTGGCGAAATGTGTAGATATGATCAATACAGCTACGACCAGGACGAAACTCAGTTTGCTACTCACGGACATGTCTCCCACGTGTTTCGCTTAATCTATGGAGTACAATGGCTGCGAGTAACTTTGACGCAATGAAACTCAGACTAATCCCTCTGTGATTTGCACACGAAGTGCGTGAGCCCTTTTGAAAATGGGGACGACGGTTGCTAAACCCCAGTCATTTGGAACAACCTCACTGATTCAGAGTTTCTGTGGCAGAGCTGTCAGCTGGACCTTTACCTATAAAAACGTCAGGAGGAAGTTCGTCTGGGCTGAGTGCCTTGTGACGTTTCAAAAACTTGGTCTCGAGAGAGACTTCTGCACTAACCAACAATTCAAGCATGTGATGACAGTGACAATTCAATAGACTGTAACGTTCTCGCGTAGCGCTTCACTTTCACTGCAGCTAGACGTGCGGTGCCCTTGTGCCGCCTGCGCACTCTTTTTTCAGGTTATTTGTTTGATACATCCATCTGAATTCGATTATTTTGGGTCTATGACACTGTTATGTGCTTTATACTAAACGATTAACAAAAGATAGCAGACTGCAGTCGCGTAAACTTGTTGCGCACACTGCATCTTAGCAAACGAGTTTCCGTTTGTTACTTTCGTTGTTGGAAGAATCTGTAGCAAACAAGATGTGACAAAATTCGACAGATAATGACTCGAGTTTAGCAGACAATTAACAACGGCTGTCATACAAAAGATCGACTACAACTAGCTAGTTTTGCATAATAAACTGGTCCCGTATTAAGTGCATACGCACACAGATGTTACAACGTCGAACAGACGCCCAACAAAGGTGTCGTTCTTTACGTAGGCTATATGATAACAAAAAAAAACTTGTCAACTTTACCTAACGAGACAAGTAAGACTTTTAGAACCCACATCAGTGGTCTTATGATAGTCTGCTCTTTCAATAAGTAGTGTGCAGAAGAACAGCAACTACAATAGCACATAAGGCGTATATCCCAAACGCCAAGATCCCCACGCGGAAAAGCATACTTGAGAAGTATACCAGCATAGTAAAAGCATTAGACTGCCTCACCCCAATCCCAATTTATAGAATAAAACATCGACCATTAGCACAACAAACAGTACGCAAAAAAGGCGCCCCGGTCTTCTAGCTTATGACCGACTTTAAGGTTAACGATATCCAGGAAAGCGCTAGGATCGATTTTCATCACAGTAATGTGGAGATATTCCTCGAAAACAGACTTCGAGCAGGTTGATGATCTCTGCGGTGTGTAACGGCAAACAAGCTACAAGAGACATACTCAATAGACTAGTGATGCCAGTTCGTTGTTTCGGCCCGGACTTTGTTCCATAAAAGACAAAGAGACCACTTTGAGATTAGCAAAAACGAGTATACGAGGCTCATCCCCTGATGTTGATACGCTGAAGGTGGTCAAGAAGTTGGTTCATCCAGATAGTTGGGTCAGTTTTCAGGACTATCTGTGACCCGGAAGCACATAACTAAAGCACGTGTGGCCGGTATCAGCCTCTGTTACATGTAGTGCAAGCATGGTATCGGTGTTTCACCTAACGACAAAATGTGCAACTGAATAGTATGTAGTCCTTCAACGAAGCTGCGAACCTGGGCCTGGTTATCAGTATGATCACCTAACAATGCCAGCTTACAATCTAGGCGTCTTCACAGCAATAACGTGTATAGTGGGAACATCACATAAACAATGATATGGATCGCCGGTGGGTTTTAGTAAACGGCCAGTCAAGCGTTCCAACAAGTATGTTTGTCTCACCACTTGAATTTCGACGGCTCAAATACGTTTCACGAATATCAACCCACTGCAAACCACTTCATACGCTTTCGCACAATCTGGGTTGAGCTGAAAGCAGCAATCGGGCTAGAAAATTTAGATATTTTGCGCTAATGTGTGACCCCGTAGGGCTTTCAAGTTGGGGCGATGCCAACGCGTGTACAGACACGCCATCAAAAACAGTGTAGAATCGAAGTTAATGGAGCCACCATCGTAAAAGATCAAGCTTTTCCAACGCTGTTTCGAAATACTCTCCACTTTTTATCGTTTTTATTTAGAATCAATATATTGCGATAGGTTCAGCGTAAGTACACACTTTTGGCTTACAGAGTGAAGAATAAATCTGGACTACTTATGTTTGCGATGGTGCACTCGGAATGTTGCACAGCATATAAAGACAGATCTAGTCTTGCTTGTGAATAGCTAAGAGACAGAAACGGAGATCGGATATAAGTGGCTTTATGTGGACAGTTCATCAGTTACGCTTACGGTCTGCCAGCTAGGGATTGTTGCCATCAGCATATGGGATCACGTGTTGTATCAAATAACATCAAACTAACTTCAAAACAGGAAAAAAATCCAGTTAGGTTAACATTATGAAATGGGACGGACCGTAAACAGTACAGCCCGCTTTTGAGTGACAGCTAGATGTAGCTCCAAGGTTACAGATGACAAACAGCAACAGAAAAAGACGATGTTTTATTGCTTCCATGAATATTGTGACAGCAACGCAGAAATTTGTGGATACTGATGATTTAGTAGTTTGTCTGCCAAAAATGCAACATAAACGAGTCACCATTATACGCAGATTTCCTCTCAAATTAAGTAAGGTAAGAAAAATTCATACACAAAATCGACCATACTGTGGTACAGAGCAGTAAAATATTTAACATTCTGCAGCCTTCCAGTTCTCTTAACAAAAGTTCATGTATGGCTACAGAAAGGTGGAACTAGAATAGATATCTGGAACACTGTCATAAAGAAGAGAGTTCCACAAGACAAGTTACATATTTTACGCTTGCACACAGGATCACAAGTAAACACTCCTTCCAAATTTATCGGAAAGACTTATCAATAACTTCACAGCTCAGACATTTAATGGAAACAAACAGATGAGCGAAAAGAACAGTATATCAATCAAGAGGCTCGTTGTTACAGCGTGCAATCGGCAGGTCGTGCCTCTGTCAACTGTCGCCATCGCCTTACCAACCTTTTAGTGTGTACTTCCAAACGAACGGTCATTCTAAGTCTGCCACAACAGGTAGCAATTAGTTGGTCTTACAACTTAATAAGTCTCACGTGTGCTGATTAATTGCATGTATTTGTTAAAAAGGAATTCGTATTCCGTATGTCCTTACGAAGACATTTTCGCTCGATGCAGAGGCGTACTGTTATTCCCAACAGTTCCACGCGGGTTGTTTTCGACGAGTGATCCCTCGAACATCAATTATCTTTTGCAGTTAATTTGACATTTATAAATCAGGAGTTCATTTGTCTCGTCTACAAATACGGCTTCTCAGCATGTGTGAGGACCCCCATCACTTTGTACAGGAGTCAAGCGTTAAGGAGATTCAACGTTTGTTTGTCGAGATTCTCGTTGTCTGTCCCAGTGTCTAAAAGTAGATTGCCGGTCGTGTCAAAATCATTCCGCTGCACTGTTCGCTGTGCCATAAGCAATATAGCATTACCGACCCGAGCATCACTAATGTTCAACTATCAATGCGGTTACACGTTAGTGAAAGCAACTGCATACGACCGACGCATCATCGAATCGGTTGCTAGACCTCATGAATTGGTGAGTGAAACATAGGAGCGAGTAGGAACAAACCGTGAGAACACAGTTGAATGGTGATAAATCTGACTCAATTTAAGGGGTAGGACACTGTTTGTAGCAGATTATCTATGCCATGTTAAATCACCAGCACCGTCGCAAAAACAGTCATACGGTGGTTATTGATACTGATGCTAGGTAACCGTACCACTACGAAAAAAGGCCAAGTTAGGTGAAAAAGGAATGGAAGGGGGTTGATTTTACCTGCTTCTAGACCTACTTCTGGACTCAAATAATCCACACCACGGTGCTCATATGTCGCGAACAAACGAGTAGGAACAAGACAACATCCGCAAGAAAGTCACGCTGCGGTTTTCATTAACCGTCTTCACAGATTGCTCGGCCAAACAACGGTAAAACCCATGTCATCGAGCCCGACTGGTCGTCACATTTTCCAAAGCCTTTATCGAGAGGTCATAGCACTTCCAGACCACTGGTGGCTGCCCACACGCCACTTTATAAACCAATAGGTAAGCTTAGACCAGTTAACTGGGGACTCAATAAAGTTTACTGCCTGGCAAACGACACACTGAAGTTCTGACCAAATCTATCTAAAATTAGGCACTTCTGACACTTGGGAAAGTAGACTGGCCTGATCCTATCTACGGGCCTCCCAAGTGCTTACAAGCTGATGTCACCCGACGCGTAGAAGTGAGTTCAAACAAAGATGACGAATCATTCCAACATGCTTGCCATCTTCCACCCTAAGTAGCCGTGATTTGCAAGCGTATAATGAAACAATTTTAACCATGCTACTGTAAACGAGTCGTTTTGTGTCGAAGGTAGTGGAAACTAGCGAAGAATGCTCGCAACTTAGAAATATGTGCTCAAATGTCACTTTCCACACTCCACCATTTGTCACGGAGTACACAAATCAGTCAACAACCTCCGCGCCATTGGATAACTTTTATCAACCTTCATAAAGTTGCTTCAGCGCTATTGCTATACAACTGGGAATAAACTGTATACATAGCAATATTCTCAGATCGAACATGGGCCCGTAAAATAATTGTAGTTTGAATACCTTCAGGTTTAAATATTAATCCGGACGACCGCGCGACATCTTTTAACGGAAAATGGTTGACGGTCTGCAGGGTCTTCCCGGGTCATACCGAAATAGTTCGATGATGCTACCATATGTTCATTTCAGTTCGCAGGACTTGCAGCTGGTTGCCAAATTTCATCCAGTTTCTTGCAACACAAGAGCCCCGAGGAAACCATCGTGTTCTTCACTTAATTAATATCCTTATAAAGCCCCTAACAGGCATCTGTGTGTGCATCTTTCACGGCACGTGTGTAGATAGATGTGTGAAGGCGTAAGATGGGGGGGAGACCAGTGATTCACTCTAATTCGGTTCAGCTTACCAGACAAGAAGAGCCGACGTTAATGAAAGTGAAAGGATACCAGTACTTTGCATCAAGTTGCAGTAGGGCACCGTCGATTGAATGAGTATTGGCTACTAAAGAAGGATAGTTGATTGATGAAACGGAATCGAGGCACAGCGGGACTAACAACTAATGATACGCCTATTGATTTGCAAACAATTATTGCGCACATTGAATACCGCCGTAGTTTCAATACATGATTCCAAACTGACGTTAAGTTGATACACACACATTTAATAAAGCCCCCAAGAGAGGCAACCTATTTATAAGGCTTATTGATATTATTCTCCAAAATGTTCAATGTTGGAATCGATAAGGACAAATCTTTTATTTAAAAAAAACCATGGCCGCACAAAGGTCATCCCGTCTGTTGAATCCCAGCGATTAAGACACAAGCCGGTGGCCCAAGACACCCAGATCCGCTCAGTTTGTTAAGTTGGTGTCTGTTGATGCGAGAGATAACTGGAAACAAGGTTTGAGGTTGCTCGTGGGGATTACAGTAAGTACCAAGAATGGAGAAAGATTACGAGTCCAACAAAACTCTAGGTATACGGGAATCTAACCAAGTCTTAAGCTAATCTTTAACGAAATTTTAAGAACTTCAGAAGGAAGGTCACTCCGGTGGCTGATAACACTAAAGAAGAAAGTGTCTGCAAAAGGTCCGGGAGAGGAACTTGTAAAACTCATTACGACCCCGTCGACCGCTATCAGTAATTACAATTAAAAAAAGGTACTGCTCTACAATAGCAACGCTAAAGAAGAACGGTGAGAATTAGGCCACCACGGACTCGTCAAAAAGTAAACGGATAGAGGTCAGAAATTTGAATTCGAGACTTATATCTTATGCGGGACCAGTTGATTAGCCACGCCTTGACGAGCTGTTCTTTCTTCAATCAAGTATATACGACTTCATTAGCAAACTCGGACAGCGGTCTTAAATAAAAAAAACCGTAGTGTTTGAAACGTCTTTTTTATGGGTGGAAAGGTCTGTTTGACTATCTCAAGAGTAGCAAAACCCTTTTAGCAGCCACCTTGTGATGCTCGGTGATATCCAAATGTCTAGACTTTCCTTCACATCGATTTTCGAGGCATCTACTGCGATCGGCGCACTGTAAAGCACGAACGTGTACACTTGTCGTCATTCGGGGGGAGGGGGGGCGGGTAGTCTAGTCGTCCGAACACCGCTTAATCTTAAGACCAATGTGCAGTGCATTCAGATAACTCGGATTCCAGAAAAGGGGACAGCATTGTTAGAAATATTTTCTGGAAGGTCGTCGTTGTGAATTAGAAAGTAAAGGGGACCTAAGACTGACCTCTGAGAAACCCATGCAAAAATCAGGAAGAGATACGAAAGCTCTGACCTAGTTTTAATTCCAAAAGATCTGCTTTCAAGAAATGAGGCAATCCAACGGAGAACCTCGCTTTGGGTGCCATTAACCTCCAGCTCGTGCCTAATGGGGCCATGCGGCATAAGACCAAAAGTCTTGATGAAATACTAAACGAAACGAGACCATTGTCTTTAGCTCCCAACAAACCATCCACGAAAATAAACACATTTATTGCGCAGGGCCATCTGTGGTGGAAGCTGTGGCGGGTAGAAAATTATTCACCAAGGAGTGTTTAAGGACGGCGCCTCTTAACAAAAGTTTTATAAACTACAACGAGATACCAGCAAAGCTGATTAGTTGGTAGCCAAGATAGCAATGCCAATCTCCCATTTTGAAGACAGATGTGGCCGAGACTCCTATCAAACACTTGGGAGAATGTCAAGCCGGGGTGTCTATCAGTAAAGTTTAGGGGACAGTTCTGTCAAACTAGCAGCCGTTTCTATGAAGATACTAGGATGAGCCTTATTTAGACCCATCGTGTTATATGAGTCGAAGTTTGACATGGCAATCATAAGTCATCGTCTTGATAGTGATTGCCCAGTAGTATCTAGCATATACTTAACAACAGGCTGCACGGCTGCAATACGATTATCAGAGTGAAATTACAATACAAACCAACAAGACGTCCAACAATAATAAATAAAGAAACAATGAGAATCGACTCGATCTGGATGGCACGCTGGCGGCTACATACGCCACAACGAAAAGACTTTACATTGTACTAAAAGCTAAGTGCCAGTGGTATCCACAACTCCTAATTCACCGTCCCATTCATCGGACGTCAAAAACGAAGAATCCAACTGTCATCATCATCATAGACAGCAAAACATCAGTGGTTCACACTGATGCCTAACTGCCACACAACCACGAAGAAGAAACGAATCCTGTTTAGAAAGGGAGAAGAAAAAATGGGGAGGGGACCTAATCACTCAAAACAGCTACGTCTACATTCAAACATACAACATCAAGG
>JTDE01000260.1:254123-265611 GCA_014338405.1 Paragonimus skrjabini miyazakii
CCAGTGTTCTTCTGTGCATCGACTTGAGTGACTTAAGTTTGCCAATCTCTTTTACAGTTAGGGTTCTACCTTGCACATAAGAATCAACGCGTTTCGACTTTATGGGGGCCAGAATATCGATACAAAATTGGAAGTGTTCGATAACTTCCTCGGTTGCTATTTTTGGGTCTGATTTAAGAAAGAACGTATTCCAATTTAGGAATCTTAGTAAGGAGAAGAAGGTACTCCACTCGATGAATTTGATCGGACGGTAGAATATAACTGTAGGTTTGATAACTGTATTGAAGTTAAACTGACATTTGACGATATTATGGTCACTACCTGGAAATTATTCCGGAACGGATATCCCTACGGACGAGATACTTATAGTGAATATGAGATCTAAAATATGTTTCTGCCTGGTGGGCGCTAAGGCATGTTTGTTCCATCCATTCAGTTGAATGCATGAAAGAAAATCAGCTTGCTTTGCAGGAGCTATTAATGAGGTTCAGGAGATAATTTTTCTTTTATAGTCACTACTTATTAGTTTGTATTCGCAAGGTATGTTTGGTACATAAATTATCACCTCTACATGGCCATTCAAGTCACTGCTGGTAGCATTAGGCGGTCGGTATGTACATTCACTAAGTAGATCGCGAGAACCTATAGTGACCATTAACCACAAGGCGTCCTCGATTTTATCAAGACTAGACTCGTCAAGTGTAACTGCAAAAAAATGCTCTTTTAGGTGAATGATACATCCACCGCCACGTCCTGTGAGACGATCCTCACGAAACATATTATATCCCATGAGGCTTGGTTGTGTGTCTGTATTATCAGGGGAGCACCACGTCTCAATGACGAGAATGATATGGGAATTATACAAGAAGACAAAAAATCTAAAGATGTGCATCTTACTTATCAGTGATCTAACTTTTATGAGTAATAAACAAGTGGAATTGATTCCATCAGACACAACATTTAAGCTGCCAAGAACTGCATGACAGATAGGGAAGAGGGTTACGAAATATCATGTGGAGAGGTCCGGCTTAAGGGATATATCAACTTTCCACTCATGTTCGATTGGATGTTACAAAGATTTGGCTCCACGACAGAAAGTGCTGGGAGAGTGTCATTATGGTGGGGTGACTGAGTGGGACATGAGGAGGGAGCCAGGTGTTGGTGGAGGAAATACCGGACGGTGCACTAAAAAAGAACTGGGTTGGAGGACATTCGTGTCAGTTATATAATCAGGTGGAAATGTACCTGACGAAGTTCATACGTCAGGAATTTGGTTACTAGTACCAATCATGTTTTGGATAGGAGGATAGGGCATTGTGGTGCTATTGGGTAAAGCATGAAAGGTGTTAAGCCAATTACAGTTGTGGGTTGGTTTGAAAGCAGCAGAGGACCAATTGTTCATTTTCGTCTGCGAAGCACTGTCTCTTAAAATGTGGTTCTTGGAGCCGATACGTAGCGTTTATGAAATACCCCCAATTTACCCTTATGTTAAAATCTAGAACATTGTTTTCTAATAGGCATAGTACAAGTTTCAGTGTCGGTTTAGAGACCTGTTTAGGCGCTTTGGGTCTGCGGTTGGCATGTACACTCATTCCAGATAATGGGGGGAAATGCCTATAGTAAGAAGGGGATGGATTTGTTTGTTCAACCTCGTCCTTGCTTTCGTGCTTTTGGATATTGTCCCCAACAATGTGGAGAACTTTGGGCATCTTAGATCCAGGACTCATTCCAGTTAGCGTCTCGGTTGGTGGAGGAAATCGTCGATGAATACAGAATGTAATTTCGGCGCTAACCAAGGGTTTTACTAGAGCTACTTGACCGAGCCTAACGTCAACAGAGCTGAACGTGGTTCGTTTTTCAGTATCCTTCTGAACGGATATGGTAACGGTATTGCCAGTTATGACTTGCTGATCTGGAGAAGTCGTGGAACAGTCTAGATCAACGGTCAAGTCAATGAGGTTATTGGTTTTGTTACTCGAGTTCTTTTTTACTTGGAAATATTTGTTAGCAACACTTCCCGTTGGAGTGGTGTCTTGTCACCAAACACTTTTATCGACTTACAATTTGTGGCACGTATAATTTGGTCTTGTTTTTTGACGAACTCGTTTGCTACAAGTTCATTTGTGAACTGCGATAACAGTGGACAGCACTTTTTCTGTACCTTCTTGCGAAGTCTTAGACAGTGACAGTCCTGGTCTTCCATCCTACTAGCCTTGAGTAAGACTTTTTTCACGGACATCAAGGGTATTCTGTCAGGCACGTTAAACACGACCATCTTAATTGCACAGCGTATCCGCTTGTGCAGTTCGGTAGCTACTGTGTCAGTAAACATTCCAGCAGCTACGAGATCTCCAAGACTAGAAGTGATAGTCTCAGGATGGGTGCTAATTGGAGCATTTAGACTGCTAACTATCGGATTCAGCCGGTGCAAAATGTTGGTAAGCTCTTCATACAAACTGTGTATTTTCGTCGTTTCAGTCTCTAGGTCAGTTAATTTTTTAACCTGACCTGCAAATACATCAGTAATAGGAACTGAACAGAACTTGGTTTTGTTCCTTTGTATGGGGCTAACATTTACCGTTGAAATTACCGCGTTGACAGCAGATTTTGGCCCCTTAGCGATAGCAGCAGTGGAACAAGTGTTGGACGTGGTGTCTGGGGATTTTATGCCTCTCCTTGTTGTCGCCACGCCTTTTTGTATGAGGTTGATTGCCTGGCAACTGACATTTTTGAACACTAGTTGACTTAGTGGGCATTGTGGTGAAATATTCCTTTTTTCAACAAATAATGATCAGAACTCTTAAACGCAATTAATGATAACAGAAAGGAGCAAATAGTGAGTTAATTTGAGCAGGTATTTGATATAAATGAAAAGTACACTTGCACGCAATAATAACTGGCCTTTTTCGAAATACGCGCACAATTGTTACGTGTACAACTACAAAAGCTAAGTCGTCCAGTCTCTTCTGTGGTGAGTTCTTATCCTAGTATTTTGAGTTGGCATGCGATATACACCAGAAGTAGATTCACGGGAAATGTAAAATTTATTCCACTATGTTTTTGACTTGCACTTTTAAAATATCAGCTCCCATTCCACCATTCTTGTCCCAGTTGTAGGAGCACTCCAACCCAGTTTTTCATGGTCATTCACTAGTTCCTACGTTTTCATTGGCTTCTATCCCAGTATTCTCATGCACAATGGCTTCTTATGACGGGCCATCTCCATGTATTTTTCCTAACGGTGGAGTCACACTGTACCCACCCGACGGTAGAGCCACACTTTAAGAACCCAGCTAAGACTGGAAATCCAATCTACGTCGGATCATTAGTGCAAACTGCTTCACATTTAAACAGTCCGGCTTACTTCTCAGCTCACAAATTTCATTCCCTTTACCAGCCTTACTCGGAACACTTAAACCAACACATCGAGTGAGTTTGTAAGGCGATTCCAGAGTCGCCAAACCGCAACTTCAAAAAGAGAGCCATCCAAATTTTCGAGACAAACCTTACCATGGCCTTTGTCATGTCATAACCAGAACCACATAGAGAGCCCCAACTGCCCCACGTTACAGCACACGTGAAGCCTCAACACCAGAGGGTAGTTCGGACCCCGAGACTGGAATCTCTTTAATAACTGATTTTCTGGGTGGGATATCTTCTTTAGCTGAGAAAGAAAGGGGAGATCAATCAGCCTGGCACAAGCATTGCGCTCAGCTTAAGGTTTGACCCACTGCAGCGGTCAAGCTGGCCCGGCTGACAAATCTGTTAAATTCGCCACGCTTGTTCGGGGTAAAGCTTACAAGCGGATCGGAGATGGAAACCGCTGTCAGCACTGTCCTTACTACGCACTAGTTTGAGCAGTCCCATCAAGACATTTACTGGCCTCTCATGAGCTGAGCGACGGAGACATAAGCGAGCGGAGATATCAAGCACACAAGTCAGACTTTGACATCTTCGCTTTTTCACAATGCATATTAGTAAGGAAACCGCCGTGATAGACGCATGAGCCACTTAATGGTGTGAAAGCCGAAATTAGAAAGTGATAACGCCGAATAAACATAACACATGGATGTCATTATGCCAAATAAAAATGAATAGCAATTCATATAACATTGTTTAAACCACTCAAAACACTGATAGCCTAGTTGAAATGATTTCGACTGCTGTCAACCACCAGCTGCAACTGTGTAAGCTCGCGGAGTGCTAACGACTGGTGGGTTGATGTGAGAGTAGTCCTTGACTCGTGATTCGTTTCCTCGATCGTCCATCTTTTACTTTGTGTTACGGGGCCGAGGATCAGTGTGTTCGGTACTTCTCATCTTATGTCAGACTTGTAATAGAGTGTAGAAGAACCCGCTAAAATTTTCAGATGAGCCAATCACAGGTGACGGCACACACAATATCCGACGTTCACAAACGGAGCCCAATATGGTTTATCTCACAAATGAGAAAAATCACAAACCAACAAGGAGTGTGTATTGGCAAAACGTAGATACTGAAGAAGCTTTAATTCACATCGCGTCCTTGCCCATATATTTATATATATAGATGGCCCCACAGTCCGGAAATAAACCATTAATCAAAAGACGTCTAACGTTCATCGACCGATGAAGTCGGGTTCTGGTTGGTCATCTTCCTCATCCCGGTGCACGGACGCGACCAGCCAGCATGTTTGGGGACCTGAAAAGCAGCGGAAGGGAGTAATGATAATAATAATGGTATATTTCTCAACGCATCTGTGGGGAACACGCTCAGATGAGCGTGATCAGTATATATGGTAAAACAAGATAGCGGCACATTGCATGCTATTACACTAACGGCCTTTGCCTTAAACTGCTTGCCACAAGTGACCGTCCGAAACAGTGAGAAGGATAGTGTACTTGGGGTGTGTGAGACGATGTTATTGCATCACGTGTGCTGGACGGGCTTGACATGTCGACCGTTTTGGATGCGCAGTAAGTGATCACGGCTGTTTATCTACGTTACGCTAACGTTCACAGTGACAGCGGTCTCATGGTCGTCACTGGCAACCCGGGGGTATCGGAATCCACGTCGATCCGAATCAGTAGTTCAACACGGACCTCAAACTACTGCGCGAACTTGTACCTTATCAGCAACTTACATTTCCACCAAATTCGTTCAATCAGCTCGTGAAGCGCTTCCCAAACAGCCTGTTGCATCACTGAACATTTCAAACTGTGTGCAGCGTACCATCTTTCTTGTAGAATTAATATCCAAGACGCAGCGAGACAGGTTCTGTTGTTGACCTCACTCCTGACATTATTTCCTTCTGAGCAACTATCTATACAAACCCCAGAAACCTCTGAGGCAGGCTCAGTAAGTTTCGCCCTCTTCGTTGGCAGTATTTTCAATTGTTAGTAACGGTTACAGGGACCTAACTGCCTACATGAATGCAGGATTCTGAAAATGTGATATCACTTATGGTGTCTTTCAGATATGACCGTTCTAACTCTAGCTCCGGTGGCGACCAAATCCTTCGTGTGCACTCCTCTTTATCACGCGTCGCCTAATTTGATCCTATCTTCGCTTTCGTTCCTCATTCTATATTTTGTCATTTTCATCGTGACAGACACAATATAGTCCCATCAGGTGTATTTAACTGCCTTTTTGTCCGCCTTGGTTCATCTTCGCCCTCTATAATCATTCTCATACACAGCGTAGATGGGCTTTATCGATATTTCTACTCTGGGCGATTTCCAACTTTCTTCACTAGCCCTCGAACTTTCTCATCCTGAAGATCCATCATCCGCACGCTCTACGTTTGCCAGCTTGATTCAAGAGTTCAACTTTATATAGCAAGTACGTTATCGAACCCGGTGGCGCTTTGACGGTTTCTATTCCCACATGGACCTAGTATTTACAATCGTGTTAGTTGTGCTCTCTTCTGTTGAAATTTTGTCTCTGCTACGATTACTTGGTCAACTCATCCAGCTTTATGACTTCATTTGTGATTCTCACTCTTCTGCACCCACGGGATCTTTAAGGGTGGAGTAATTTTGGACCGATTACTCTTCTGTCAACTCCTCATCTTTCAACGCTTCTCGCAATACTCGTTCTACCCAATTGATCAGCATCGTTTGTACATTTTCTGCCTTCTTCAAAACCGTTAGAGTTTCGCCTCAGCGGCTTTGCAGGACTCCGGCAGACTCTAAGCACCGCGTTGCTGTCTTCGGGCAAGTGCCAAAAGCATGATTTGACAAAGGCAACGAACGTAGGTAACACTGTTCTCCTCTACAGCAACTCAACCTGACGATTTATATGATTACGAGAAACAGGTGCCATATCCCCGTCAACAATGACATGAGGGCATATCAATCTCGCCTTAACTGTACTTCAGTCAATAACTCCAAATCCTTTTACCGCTTTATTTTCTTCCTCACCAGGGCGCATGCCGTTGTCGCAACCATCACGCACAACGGATGTACCACGTCGAGCGATTTTGAGGTGGCTAAAGTTCTCAGTCCATATTACTTTACGACTGTTACTCTTAACACAGGAACTGGTTCTTTATTTTCTATCTTAAAACACGCTTTTCTTTCGCATAAACCAGTCCCCATGTTTTCCATCATTAGTGAACCAAGGACTCCAAACCTTGACAATTCTCCGGTGAAATCTGGTCTGTGTTCTGTAGGATGGGCGCGTTATCGGCTGCTGCTTCTCTTTTAGAAGTCAACCAATATTTTCCGGAAGGTAATGAGATACCTGTTTTGCCGGAAGTTTTCCGACATCTCTCTATTGTTTAAGGATAAAGGCTGCATGGATTCATCAAAATACTTTCCGACTGCTACTCTTCCCATCGTGTCAAAAATGTTGGAAAGTCTCGCAGCCGGCACTATGCGCACTGGCTTAGATGTTGATGGATATCTGCACCGAGCAAAACACGACTTTGAGCGCTGTCAACCACATATTACTAACGTCTCCCTTGCCCTCCGATTGGAGGCAAACCAACGACCTCGGTCTAATGGTCGATGTCAACTAAAGGCTGCCACCAATTTCCTCATTTGCTCCTCCTTTGCGAACTTCTGACTTCGGTTCTGGTCCCACTCTTGCCTCTCGAGAAAATCATTGTTTGTTTCATGGACAGTTTAGCGCACATGTCAGCGGTACATTATCAACCACTTTTCCGCTCCTTCAGGAGTCCGGCTTCGCCCGTCCTTTTCCTACCCCACACTCTGCAAGCGATCGTCCACCACGTTTGCGTTCAAGCTGTCTGCTGTGTGTAGATAACATCAAAGTGCAGCTTCAAGTTATTTCTGTCGACGATCGTTGTGTCTAACAGAATGACTTCTACTCCCCTCATTCTTGGTTCGTAGCCAGAATGCTCCAGTTCACCCTATTCCGATGCACGGTCCTTCATCCTTGCACATCACATCAACCATATAGGTAACGCGCCTACGACTCGAGTATTCAAACGTAGGGGCCTAGATTTCATCATTCCAACTAACTTCTTGCCTCCAGATTTCCGTTATCTTGCTGCACTGGCAGTGTCCCGTCCAGGCATATTACTCAGGGCACTTCGACAAACTGACCAAGAAACGTTCGCACTGACTTGTTCTTCATTTGTGCGCTCACTCCTCGAACTGAATATTCAAGCTTTCTTCCCATACCTACGTAAAGGCATTCTCTGTCAACAGTCCGTCAAACGATGCGCTACGAAGCACGTCCGAGATCCTTCTTCTTTCTCATACCCCAAGAATTTGCTTCCGCCAGGCTGTTTCCTCTGAAATATTGTCGACGTCACGGCGACCTAATTTGAAGAATAAAACAGTGCATACCCCTGCAATCTGCTACGTTTCTCATTCCGTCCATCTTCGGTAATTTCACGCTGTAATAAGCATGTCGTAAGCGTGTCAGCGTAGTCGCATCAACCCTAAGAGTTTCTTTTCGCTTTTTGCACTTGCATGTCACAGAACGACCTACTGTCTTGGCGGTCATAATCGATAGTGTTGACCCCTTCAACCGAGGAGTAGATCGATTAGCACTTTGTGATATGTACGTATCCTAGGACTGTCCGTCTGAGGAATGGAGGTTGGTGTGCATTCGGATGCATGACTAACTCCGTCCCTTTCTTGAAAATATCTCAGTAACCCACCTCCAGTTTACTTCCAACTTATTATTGTATGCTTTCAGGTACCTACCAGTTGCGGCCGTAGCGCGACCCTGTGCCACTTCCGAAGCGAACATCAACAAACAATGGCTTTGCCTCTTTTTAACTCAACTGAGTATCCATTGAATCCATTGGACCCATTAAATTATCCATCAACTTTAACATCAACCCTTGAATTTTAAGCGGAAGAAGTTACATCAATCAACACTATCGCGTACACGTTAACTGTGAGCTTGCTAGTTGCCGTGACAGATTAAATGGTGTGCCTCAAGGTTCCACCCTTGACCTGCTTCTGTTCCTTATCTTTATCAGTGACATTCCTTCTTCGACTTTGTCTACGCTGTTGTTGTTTTCAGGTGACGTCAAATCTTGGTGGTTGCTGCATGCACGCATTATCCATTCCACACTACAGAACGATCTCAACGTCTTGTTCAACTGGTCATAGACGAATAAGTTTGCTTTCAACATCGATGATTGTAAGGTTATGCACATTCGATGTACATCAATTGTCATATAACATTTGTATTACTTCGCTTTCCAGTCGGTTCTCGTGATTTGAAGACGACTGTCTTACATTCTCTGTGGAGCTCTCTTAATAGGAATGCAAATGCAAGAAAGGGTAGTAATGCTTCTGCACTGCTCAAGCGACTTTTTCAAGCTTTTCTGTAAGAGCTTCATTCGACCGAACCGCAAATGTGGATTATTCGGCCCCTCTTTTCTTAAATGAACCAGGTGCTTCTTTAAAATGTCCAAAGGTATGTCACCAGGGAGTTCGTGGATTGTGACCAAACCCTATAAAACATAATCTAGAAAATTGAATACTTATTCACCAGACGTCCATCAGATTGTACATGAATTGATCATCACCTTCTTGAGTACAAAATATTTGACCATTCGTTCAACTTGATGTATAATACGGTCAAAACTGGTAACGTTATAGTCAAATCGTCTTCGAGCAACGCGTGCAGAAGTAACAACCACCGAAGTCAAAACAAGAGTTGATTGAGGTTCTGCGTACTCAACTGTGACGGCCGGTATCAGCAGTGAAAACTGTAATAGACCACAAATCTACTACTTACAAGTCCCTTTAATAATGCAAACAGAACAAAAGGTCTACCTCCGGTGTAGAACGCCAGACGAGAGAAAATGGGTTGTACAGCGAACTCCAAACGCGTGAAATAACATTTACGGGTGAGTGAGCGGAGTTAAGTTGCAAAAGTGAGAGGGGTTTAGGTACAAGGGGTTTAACCAGAAAAGTTAGGTACACCGTGCTGTTTAATCTTACCCTACAGAAGGCCATCATCCCATGTGACTGGAGGAAGGCAGGGGTTATACCTATCCATAAGGGGGGTAAGAAGCACGAGGTGGGCAAATAGCGACCAGTAAGTCTCACTTCAGTTGTCCTGAAACTGCTGGAAAGAATTACTAAAGATAGGATGGCGAGACACCTTACTAAAAATAGGCTTCTCTCTGCAGACCAACATGAATTTGTGGGGCATAGGTCTTGTCTTACCAACCTGATTTGCCTCTTCAATGAGATCACAGAGAGGCTAGATAGGGGAGAGAAAGTTGAGGTTTGCTACTTGGACTTCAGGGAGGCATTTGATTCCATGAACCACCGATTGCTGATCCTCAAATTGGAGGCCTATGGTCTTTCTTCAAAACTGGTAGAATTGATACAGGATTTCTTGATGAGTCGCACCTTCCATGTAGGGGTAGCAGGAAAAAAAGCCACAGAAGGTGAATTGGTTAGTGGGGCACCTCAGGGATCAGTGCTTGGACCACTAATATTTTTAATGTCCATCAATGGTCTCACTAAAAACCTGATGGTGTGAAGGTTGTAGGGAATCCTGACAACACGAGCATGCGGGTGGACTTGAATACGGTTCAGAAGTAGTCAAACGAATGGCACCTACCTTTGAATGTAGACAAATGTAATCAGCTGCTTGCTGGGGAACAACGGATGTCAGTCAGGAGTTTTGGCAAGGAGAGGTAGGAGAAATAGCCGAGGAGGACAGAAACAATCGAAGACCTGGGAGTGCTCATAGAGGGGAACTTCAAAGTTGCAAACAGTGTATAGAAGCGGCGCGAAATGAAAAACGAGCGCTGTTTATGTTGAGGAAAACGTATGCGTCAAGGAAACCGGAGATTTTGCCGATTTATAAAGCTTATGTTAGGCCACATCTGAAGCACTGTGTGCAGGCTTGGAGCCCGAATATGGTAAAAGACGTGAAGTTAATCGAGAAGGTTCAGAGAAGTCTCACATGGTTGCTTGAGGGTATGCGAGATAACTCATATGAAGACAGACTAAGAAAACTTGTCCTGTTTTCTCTTGCTCAAAGGAGGGTTAGAGGAGACTTAATAGAAACCTTCATGATTCTTAGGGGAATAACCGGAGTTGAGGCGAAATCTCTGTTCAGCCTGCATACGAAGTCACACCTCCGAGGCCACAGTCCCAAGTTGGAGAGGAAGAGGGTTGATACATCGATTAGGGCTAACTTCTTGGTTTATCGAGTCACCAACTGTTGGAACATGCTTCCGCAGAGTGTAATATCCTCTGATAGAGTGACAGAATTCAAAAGAAAGCTAGATGAGTACTGGCCATCTTTCTTCCCGGAACTGTTGTGAGGGTTTAGTTTAGATGAGGTTCCAAGGCACTTTCCTTATCATAGATTTAAGCTGGTCAACTTCTCATCTCTATTTGCTATTATTGTTCTCATTTAAATCTTATTCATTGCCTTTATTTTATTTACAAAGTTAGTCTTAGCATCTGAAAGTATAAGTTATAGAAATCAATCCCTCATTTGTCTTACACTTGACCTTGTTTTACGTCATTTCAGTGAGAGGATGAACTCGTGTGTGTCGGCGGTAGCTGTGAACTTTTTGGGTTCTGATGGCATTGGTAGCTTGAACTCCTCAGCTTTTATCTGATAGCCCTCATAGCAACCCATGGAAATGAAGAATCTGTTCTCATTATCGTTGTAGAACTGGGCGCCCTCAGAAGCTCAATGGTGCAAGAAACGGGGCAATTTCTGGCTGGAGCCGCCCCGTCCTGAAAACCGAACTGAACTGAATAAACATTTTAGAAAAAGTTTCCAAAAGTTCCGGCAACCTCACGATACGAGCGTCTCGAGGGGTCTTCATCTTATACTTGAGATACAGCATGACCGACTGGAATTTAGGCATGACTCTTACACACTGCAGATCTGTAAGGCATTAAATGCTCCTCCTCTACCCAGAATGGCTTCCTCCTCAGTCAATCATGCATAACTAATATGGTTGTTTTCATGGACAGTCTGACGGGGGCCAGAGACAATGTCCTCATCTCGGATGTCATCTTCTTTGACTTTGCCAAGACAT
>JTDE01000260.1:280221-294627 GCA_014338405.1 Paragonimus skrjabini miyazakii
CAACTGAGAGTCCTGCGTTCCTTTTTTCCCTTCTCTTCCCAGAGTACTGCTCGGACGAATTCCGTCGATAGAAAACAGTTTGGCCAATCTCTGAATCATACCGGTCAAGTGTCAAAACGTCGACAGGTTTAGGTTTTTATCAAGTTCTGAATTTGAAGTTGAATAAAAGCAGTACAACAGAACTTACGGGTAGATTGACAGTTGTCGCTGGCAAAGTTTCACGTAACGAGATTCGTTCTTAGTGCAATCAACTTTGTTGAGGAACCATAATACGGGTGCGCGCTGCGCCGTTTTTAATGAGCACCGTTCACTCGACCGAAGAAGAACGCAGACGGCGGATAGAGTAGGGTGTATTTTCGAAAGGCGTACAACAAGTATGTTACTAGGATAATACAGTGGATGCAAACTGTGAAAACGACAACTATATAAATAATACAGAATAACAAATGTGCATAAGGAATACCATTGAACTCCCTCATTAGGACGTTTCCGGGTGATTTCAGAAGGCGCTCAGTGAAGAGGAAACCGTTGTCTATTGTCATCCAAGGACTTAGAACAATGTATCTTGATACTGATACGTATACTGATGGAAGTAGAAGAGTACTGCTATAATTGGTTCGTGTGGGACTATCCGACAGCGAATGTTCACTGGGGATGTTAGGACTCTGTGTGACTAGGTTGATTCGGTCATTGACCGCAGATAGAGACCGACCGATGGAGGTGGGATCGTGCTTTTTTGCTTATCAATTAAAAAAATTTCTCTCGACAAAGTATTTTGTGTGGGGTTAATGTAAAATGGTTGGATTAGCTTCCACGACACATCGCTGCGCACGAGAACAAAGGAGCAGCTACTCACTTCTGGTAGGTTTCGTTTTGTACACTGATATTTACATGTCGGTGTAAATTGTACATCAGTCATGTATTCCAGAAGTCGTTTGACGTGAGGTTGTTGGGGCTGCAGGGTCTACAATATCATCAGGAAGGTGAAAATTAGTTCCACATTCCATTTCCACCGCAGTGCTGCCTGTGCTTTCGTTGATGGTGCAGCAGATACCTAATAAAACAGGAAAACTAATACACTCCATTTTGTAACGTTCTTCTTGGCTGACAGTGACGCCCTCAGCTAGCAGTGGAAGCGTTCTGCTAACCTGTGCAACCAAAGGTGGTAGGCCGTCGTTTATCTGTGTACACTCCGGAATCTGCGTCAGGTCGGGAATAAACTCGATTGAAGTTGGGTACTATAATTCTTTAGTGTTGTTGACGAGTCACTAAAATCCACTAACCAGAGTTCGATGAGCGCCTCGGACAGCGTGCTTTATAGTTACAGCTGTAGACCAGTCAGTAAGTCTGTCGATTGCACTTAGAATGTGCATTTCTCGACAATAAAGATTAACAGTGTGATAGTTTCAGCACCAGGAGCAGCATACATCATAGTCATCCACCTTTACCACCTCTGCGTAATTTTGTAATAGGCCAACTAATACGACTGTCCTTGGCACTCAACAGATGCTGGTTTTGACCTCCTACCTGATGGAATATTGATTGATTTAAATTATGCTGACGACCGGATGTTGTTTTACAATTTCTGAGCAACAAACACAGTCCCGGAATTTATTTCGCGTTCCACTAAATACTTCGGAATTCGCTTTGCAGCCTCAAAATGCAAAACGCTTCTGCAAGATTGCTGTGATTACGTAGATTTAATGTTAGATAATAAAATCATGGAGGTTGTTGACCGGTTTGTGTACCTGGGAGGCTGCATCAACAGCGGTGGCGGTGCAGTGAAAGCCGTAAGGAAGCTGTCTTGCTGATGACGCCTTACTTTCACTTACAGCTCGGTTGTTTGTTTGCAAGGTGTAGGCGCCTTGATGTTGTATGTTTGAATGTAGACGTAGCTCTTTTTTAGTGGTAGGTCCCCCTCCCCTCTCCCTTTTTTCTCTCTTCCTAAACAGGGTTTGTTTCTTCTTCTTCATGGTTGTGTGGCAGTTAAGCATCAGTGTGAACCACTGATGTATTGCTGTCTATGATGATGATGATGATGATGTGCAGGGAATGAAACAGAAGCGTGTGTTTCCAAGGCTAGGGCGGTATTCGCCAATCTGGGGCACCTCTGGCGACAGAGAGGTATCTCTCTGAAACTTGCTGTCTATGATGATGATGAGGAGGATCGTGTATATCAGACAACGGTGAGGGTTGTATTACTCTACGGCAGCGAAACCTGGCTGCTCGGGGTAGAGGATGTGAACCGTCCTCAGGTATTTGACCACGGATGTCTGCGTTCGATCGTTCGTATCGGGTGGCACCAGCGAGTAAACAACGAGGAGGTTAGGAAGCTGGTGTTTGGTCATTGATCGTCAAACGAGTTCTTTTGTACAGTCACTACATTTGCACAGACTTAGATGGTTAGGCCATGTATTAAGGATGTCAGCTAGTCGTTTGCCACACCGAGCACTGTTTGCCGACGCTGCGGCCGACTGGCGCAAGGTGCGAGGTGGACAGATGATGACCTGACGCAGACAACTGAAATCGTTCACGAAGGGGTTGGTCACTGTATATCGGGCTCGTTTCCTGGGCTGGGGTCCTCACGACTCAGAGTCGGCAGCTTGAGATGTTAGGTGAGATGGTGGCTGACCGAGCTCAGTGGCGTGAATGTTGTCGTTATTTGACAGAGTTGTTTGTGAAATGAGTATGTTTAATGACGCGGCGCAGTGAAAGCTTTAAGGAAGCTGTCTTGCTAATGACGTCTTGGTTTCACATACAGTTTGTTTGTTTGTTTGTAAGGTGTAGGCATCTTGATGTTGTATGTTTGAGTTAGGTCCCTGTCTTCTCCCCTTCTTTTTCTTCTCTTTTCTTATGCAGAGTTTACTTTTTTCACCGCGGTTGTGTGGCAGTTAAGCATCAGTGTGGACCACTGATGTATTGATGTTTTTGATGATGATGGCGAGCGTTCTGTGAAACTGTCTTCTTTCCTGGGAGTTCCTGGGAAATAATTGAATATATTGAGATCACTGTATGCCCACTCTGCACATGGGGCGATGGCTTATGGACAACCGTCTCAGGCGTTTATCGTCAGGGGTGTCCGATCTCCTTTTCTGTTCAGGTTTTTCATGGACTACATTCCTTAAACTGCGCCTGAGGAATCCAGTGTATTTAGTGTTGAGCTTCTTCCTGGCTCTAGATCGACCGATTTGGAGTATGTAGATGATCTTTCCGTACTCAACCCCTCTGCCGAAGACATGCAGAAAGTTCTGAGCAAAGCTAGTGACCCGGCTAGTTTGTACCAAATGCGCTTCGAACCTCCGAAGTGCAGTGCTGCTCCCAGACCGAGGCATTTTCACTGCTGCTTCCAGATTGGGACATTTTCACTGCTGCGTTCCTTCTTGTAGGTATTCCGCTGGAGACTTTATGCAGTTCCACCTTCTTGAGTAGCACCATCTTGTCAGCCTGTTATATTACTGATGAAATTTCAGCGAGGATAGCAAAGACACGAGTTGCTTTTGTCAATCTGCATCGTTTATCTCTGAATAGATAGGATGTATGCTTGTGTGCGTTCTGTTTTGCTCTGTGGTTCAGAAACGTGGCCTGTTCACAACATAGATATAAACGGACTCGCTATATTAACCATCGTTTTCTCCGCCAGTTAACTCATTTCATGTGGATTGATTACGTGAGTAATACGTCCGTTTGCCGGCGCGTATTCCGTAACGCCCGGACTGCGCGATCAATTGGTCAACTAACCGAGTTGCATAGCCTGCGATGGGTGAGTTGCCTACTCCGCATGCCAACTGAACGTTTACCGCGGCGGTCATTACATATTGAGACCACGAATGGTTGGGCCAAACCACATGGTGGTCACGAAATATGAAGACCCTGACTGTTCCATTGAGCAAAGTCGGTAGGTATCGCCTGCTCGGCTGGGGTCCTTGTGATCACTCACACCACTGGTTGGAAACGCTATCCGAAATGGCAGTGTCACGGTCAATGATCTATCTGCATTCATATTATTTCTAGTTCTTTCGCTGTCTATTTATTTGGTTGATTGTTTTAACTTCTTGGGTAACTTTTATTCTAGACTATTCTACGTCCCTGTTGAGGTGAGCGGCAGCCGGACCACATTACCTTCTGGTCAGGCTTACAGCTGTTATGATGGTGGTGATAGTGACTCATTTACCCAGTAACTTTTCCGGACTGTGAATCGTTCGTGTGGTCCAGTATCTTCGAAACTTGGAGACAATGTACGCTGGTTCGGTTGTGTAGCCTTCTGATTTTATCGCTCATGTTCGCTAATGTCCCAAGGGTATTTCAAACTGCATCACTCGTTAAAGGCAGATACATCCGCTTGGGGTTCATCTAATTTGCAGATGCCTTAGAATGTCGTCCTCTGACCTACGACCACTTATGGGGCTGCGCATTTATCGTAACGGCTGCTGGAGGTTTCCGCACTCTACCTATTCTGTTATTTTGACGTGATGGTGAGGCATGCATACTGTCTCAATCCGGAAAAAGCCATACTAGCTAGAAATTTGATCCTACCACATAAAACTCTATCTGACACGCCAAAGAGGAGCAGATAGACAAAATGCAGTTACACTCATTGGGTTGTCTGTTGGAGTGCTGTTCCCCTAGGTAGTGATCCTGTGAGCATGCAGCAGAACCATTTGCATAGTTGCGACGCTGTTATCTTCCGAATAACAAAGAAGGTTAGAATTTCTAGTCGGGCCCCGGGTGATGTTCTTCAAGGAAACCTTATTTCCTGTCGTTTCGTAGATTGGACTTTTAAGTCGAAGACTGGGGGTGAGATCCATCAGATCACTCATATTCTGTGGCGTAAACCTGTAGGAAGTCATCTTTGCCTCAACAGACCAGTCCACCTGCTTTCACTTCCTTCGTCCTCTCTTTTCGAACCAAGACAGCTGGTAAACAGTGGCGCTTTTATCGTCTGCACTCTTCGACAAATAAGTCAACGAACTGATCTGGCGATCACACTGTCGGATATCGAACTGAATGTGTACTGTTTCCGAAACATGCTTTCACGATCACAGCATCGTCCTTCACCCGAATTTGCCCTTGGCTAGTGCTGTGAGCTAGCGGTTTTTTCTCAAAACCTTTGGTGACGGTTAAACCGGATCTCGCGGTCAGACTGGAGTAGAGACTGCACTGAGCTCTAATGCAGAACAGAACCTGCTCGACTGGATCCCGGTGAAAGGTCGTCTATGTGCCGTCAGACGTAATACTTCAGTCAAAATCGGTTGATATGAACCAGAAAGTTGCTTTTTATTTGTCATATCTACTAATATTCCAACAGACAGTAGTTCACACGATGTCAATAGCGCCTTCTACGACACTCAGTTGGATATTCTGAGACGGACTAAACACTCGGACATCGTTGTGCTTTCTGGTGATATGAACGCACAGCCCGGTCCTCTTACTCTGAACGAGGAGCGTTTAAGTGATATGTTCGGTGCCCGTGCGCGATGCACTGACAATGGCGATCGGTTTTTGCAATTACGCGCATCTCACAACTCCTTATATTGAGTATCACATTTCCGTATAAAGGACGGTCATGTGTCTCGTGAAGATCACCTTGTGCAACTCAACCATGGACGCAAATGGAACATATCACTGTGAGCTACCAGTGACGCAACTCCATTGACGATCGTTGCTCAGGTTTAAGTGGTTATTTTGACTCCGATCATGCCGTTGTTCGTGCCTCATCCGTTTTACCGTTTAATGAGAAAGCGTTCGCTCAGAAACGTAAATTACTCAGTTATAAATTGAACGATAAGATTACACGAAACACCTTTCAAACAACACTGGCACGCAAGCTGCCCGGGTCAAAACATTGGAGTGACCCGAACGAGTGCCGAGCAAAAACCTCCACATCTGTGCGAACCACTTGCAAAGAGTTGGGTAACAAAAGAGCACCGCAGATACGACCGAATTGAATCCCATAATTCATCAGAATTTATGAGCAAACATCGGGTGATACCTCCCGACTTCGAATACAACAATGACCACCGTCAACTGAAACGTAAACTTCCGAAGAGTCTCTGAAAGAACCATGGGACCCACTCCTCCGACTAAGTCAAAAAACCGGAGGAGACATTCTTTTCAGAGAATAGCCTGGCGCTGTTTCCTTGATTCATGCTTGCACTGAACGTCGGCAAGGAGTTAGTGAGATTATATGTGAGAAGGATAGTCCACGAATTTACAGCTTGTCACGTCGACTTGACAGATGAGCTGAACACTCGGGGACAGTTCAGCTAGCCTAAGCCAGTTAATCTAGCTGTGGTTAGTTATGGCATTCCCTACGATCCTCCGTCGCAAACTGAATTGGTTTTAGAGTTTAAATTATTGAAACGCAACAAAGCCGTAGATGCGGTTTTCAAAAAGGGTAGTGAGATGCGGTTTTCAAAAAGGGTAGTGAAATATTGTTTTCTGAACTGCTCACACTCCTGCGTTGCATTTGGGTAGCTGAGGAGATGCCTAATGACTGTTGCTCACCAACAGTCATTCCTGTTGTTAGACAAGGTGTCAGGATATCATTTGTCAACCACAGATGTCTAAACACATCGTAAATGCTTATGTATCTTAATGCGGTGGCTTCCAAAACAATGAACTAGATAAGCTAACGAATAAGTTTCCGGTCTGGTCGCTGGTGTATATATCACATTTTCACCATACGACATATACTGGAGTGTCTGCGCCCCTTTTCTTTGTTAATGGTCGTGGCAATTTTGACCTAAAGGCTGCTTCTGCTTCGGTTGACCAACACGCTTCCTTGGACTGTCTTCGTTGCAAAAGCGTACCAATGACGTGTGTCAGTTTGGTGAAGCAAGCGATGAGTCAGTCGTTGGCTATGAAGGTCTTGATCGTCCCATTGAGAATGGTCGGTCGATGTCGTTTACTTGGTTGAGGAATTGACGACCATCCACACCGTTGGTTGGAAACGCTGGTCGCAATTAATGGTAGGCCTTCATCCGCGAAGGTGTCGCGTCTTCTTTTTCATGTGAATCCACTAGTTTTGGTTTCTTCCTTTCCCCTACGTTTTTAATTTTTCATTAATCTACTGCCCCGTAGACCGTTGTCAGGATCAACAGCGGCCTGGGCCTTAATAAATGCTGCACGTGATCTACTTTTCCATAATGTTAACTGAATCAGGCTTGAGTTGAAAACAACGTCCGAACGATCCAGTTAGTTGACCCGTAGTGTTATGGAGAAAATTCGTTTGATAAACCAAAATCTTCATCGTTTAATTCGCATATTTTCGCTCTGTTCGTGCGCTTGCGTTTATGAAGTGGAATTTCAGTCTATAACGCAGCAAGGTTTCCACTTCGACATCACGTGCTCTTTCGCGCGGTCTTTTTTTATTTGGCCGACGTTTCCTGTTTTTCACTTTTTACCGTAATTTCTCATCCGTTAGACCGATTTTGCGCAGTGGTGACTTGTTCGACCTCTCGTGTTCTCTTTGATCTACTTTTTGTGGTCGTTGGTCATATCTCACAACCGCATTGAGATACTCTGCGGAATGTCGGAATACACGCGTTTCCAACTTGACTACTCGCCACAATTTGCGTCTCGTGTCAATATGAGCGGTATTTAGTGGATTGAGTGCTCGAGGTGTAAAGTGTGACCGGTTGGGTTTGTGCCAGAGCGCCGTTGATTAACTTAAATTCTTAAAAATTATTTGGAGGCTAGGGCACTCCAACGAAAATGATTCAGAGCTCGTTTCCTTGTGGGCACGAGCAACTGTCCACTTGGTAAACATATTCGGTCCATGTTACCATGGTACCGTTATCTTTTCCAATTCCAAATAAGCTGTTGCACCCTTCTCGGCTAAGTAATTCCGGATGTTTATTGCTTCTCTGTGGTTATTTTAACTTTCCCCACCTAACGGTGATAGTATGACTCGTATCCTGAGTCAGTGCTTACTACTCATTAAATCTCCAGTTTCAGTTTCATATTTTTACTGCTGTATCTTATCCATCTGATGTAAGCGGTCTAGCTTGAGATAGTTTACCGGTAAAGGTACTGCCTACTAATCACACAGTTGTTGGTTTGAACATCGATTACTTCCATTGTTTTTGTCTGAGTTTGTGAAGCCTGACAATACTCAGTCCTCACATATAGTGTCACATAGAGAAAAACATTTTGCAGTGTAAAAGCACTGAATTTGTTTTTTCCCCATTCATTGTATGACCGAAGGAAACAGTTTGTTTTTCACTTGTCCTCCATGTTTAATATCCTGTAATTCACTTAACTTGATTGTAAATTTTTTCAAGAGGCCGTTGCAGCTCTGTATGCTTTTGTCCCGAAGATAGTGCTCATTTGTGAATAAAGATACTACTGGCTTGATTTCGTTTTAGAACTCCATATTCCTGTGTGTTATGTTTTCGACGCCTGAGACATGAGATTTTCTTCATGTCCTCCTGTATGATCCCAAAGCCGGATGAAATTCAACATTGCACAGTAATATTATAGTATCTTTCGAGCCTCTAGTTATCCAGCCGTCTACACATTTGTACGTGTTTTCCAACCGCTATCGTCCATATTCTACTTGGGTAGTCCTCTGTTGCTCTTCAAATTAGTTCAAATGTGTGTTGTCTGTACTTAAGGTTATTATGTACTAATCACTTAATGTATTTCAAATGTCTCCACTTTTTCCATACATTGCTGTGTATCGACTTATCCATACGGTTTTCATCTTCTGCAGCCTCTCCAATATGAAGCCTATTTACCCGCCTAATCCTACAACTAAAACGTGGAACAACGGTCCTCATTATCCACAAAGCACAGCACCTCAGTATACCTCTGGTCTCCCTTTACCTCCCAAGCCTGGATTAGAAGACGAATTTACGAAATTAGACGAAGAACTCACTCGTAAAGTTTCCAGTCTACGAAACCTGTCCATTCGCATAGGAGACGAATTGCGCGAACATAACACGCTCTTGAGCGGTATGACGGGCACCTTTGATCGTTCCGAGGGTTTCCTTCGTTCTACCATGTCTCGTGTGTTGGGATTAGGCAGGCACGGTTCGAATGCAAGTTTATATTGTTATTTGTTGTGTTTTGCCGCTTTGGTGTTCTTCGTCTGCTGGCTATTGCTGCGATCTCGCTGGTAGACCTAAATACTCTTGATATGGTTATTTTCTTGGCCTACATTGTATTTCGGTTCATTTCACCGTATTCTTCTATGCACTCCATTGTAATCAATCAACAAAACCTAACGTGGTGAATGGAATGTCTTTCACAAGCGTCCCGGCTCTTTTGTGATTATGTGATTGTTTCTATCGGATGTACATAAAGACATGCTGTTACTGTGTTTCCTTCTTGCTTTTCAGTGTTGCTTCATATGACGTTTGTGTTCGAATTAATGCATTAGTGATTGAACATCTTATGTTTAAGCCTGGCTCGTATCGAACACATTTGGCTGTACTCAAGTAACCTTCTGTTGTACGGCTTGCATACGTTCCGTTGTTGATGGAGTATCTAAGCGATAACTAACCTTTGTCCCCTGTGACCTATCAAAGAAGTCCTATTGCCGATTAAGAATAAAATATGTGGGCCACCTCGTTGTCCGACTGAGAAGATTGACCCATACTTACGGAATGTTCGATCGGTGTATTATGCCACCGTATCACTAATAAATAAGGTTCATTCACTACCATCCTTCTGTTTAAATCTACTTATGGGTGACGTTTTGGTCACAGCACTGAGCACTGAACATTCCGGTGATGTCGATCTTCCTTCAGGTGGTAAACTCCGAAAGTTAGATTATGTATGTTGTCCGCTAAAAATGCGAGATACCGGTTCAAGCTTTACAATACCTCTAGTAGAGCGGTTTTCTTGCGGAGGGATGATGCACTGGTTCATACAGTAATTTGTATTTCAGTCATCGCTAGTTTGACTAAGTGGGCATGTAATTTTGCGAGCCTCTTCAGGGTAACGTTGATCATATGCAACCACAGCTTTCAAGTTCGAGCTGACACCAACGATTCGAGGTAATCGTTAAACTTGTAAGCATGATGGACCGGGACGTCACGTACATTTTTGTGCAACATTCGGAAGTTACTCTTAAGACCAGGTACTACTTTTTACTGCGATTTGTTTTGCTCGTACAGAAGAATTAATTAGGTGTCGTCGGCTGTTTTCTCGTAATCTCCTAATTTACATTGAAAATCAGGCGTTCACATGGGCCTTTTCGAGTATGTCGTTCAAGCTGAATTAGTTGAACTTTTATGTGTCGAAAAGTAATGGGGTCAAGAACACGGGCAGATTCATACACTTTTCCGTGAATGGGCGCACTTGACGCCGGTCTGTTTTAGGTGGGAGCTTGCAAAAATCATCAATACGCTCATTCATCTATGTACTGATAATCGCAGACACATCATTTGTCGTCAGCCTTGTATAACGCTTCCCACTGTGCAACATTGCTTGCTGAGGTGTTCTCTGTAGGAGGTCCCATACTTGGATGTGCAACCTACCGTTATGACATTGTCTGGTTTGCCCTGCAACAAGTGCTTATGACGACTTGCTTAAAGGATGTCTTCTTCTTTATACCAGATTAATGTTGAGGATGACTCGTTCCATTTCTGGCTAATTGTCTAACTTCTCGACGTTTGCATAGTCGTAAGCTACTTCCTTTTTTAACTAAGAAAATCCTTTGGTATCTCACAGTAAAATACTGTGAACGACAGAGTGAGTAGAATAGAAAAAGTGATTATGTTTTCCTGCGATCTTCGTTGGAATTACAAATAACCACTCTATGGATCACTGTTCTGTGATCCGTACGAACTGTTTGAGCCCGTAATCTATCAGTATCAGGCCCGAGGTTACAGATTGGAACTTGACCATTTCAGCTGCTATGTTATAGGTTTGTGTAACTCAACAGTGTATAATCTAGGTGTGATCCGTTAAAAGCGTCTGCCTGCCGTACTCATCATGAAATTTGGTAACCTTAAACACGTTTCTAGGCAAAAGGTTTAGATCAAAATAATGTCTAGCTGGCTCGCCCGCAAAATCGTGGTATTCGAGTTTCAACTCTAACAAGCAGTTATTTGTGAACTATCTTCTCTATTTCGGCATTCTTTCAGTAAAATCAGTAGGCTTTCATGTCATCATACTGGGTTGTGTTCTCGTTCATGTGTCCTATCCAGTTTGGATTTCTGATATGAACCTTCTACAGATATAAATGTACAAAATCAGAACGTCTGCCGCCACCAACTTGGGATTAAGCCGTATACAATGTGGGACCGCCGTGTACTCCCGACTACATGTAGGATTCACAATGTCTAATGGGTCGTATGGAGGAAATGGAAAAAATGTCCCCACCTTGAAACTAGCGAGAGTCTTCACCGTTAGGAAAATCGAGAACTTGAGGGTTACAATCGACAACGTCTGTTTCTGTTGTCTGGGAAGTGTCAACAAAAAATTGCCGCCGACCTACCGGTAACGGATACGGAGACACGTCAATCGTGTAGAATTACCTGTGCGTTCGTGTATTTTCACTCATCTCGTGGCGCATTTTTGGCAGTGGACAATCTCGCAAGCAGGCATCTTTTGCGATTGCAACACTACATTCACTTTCTGCCGTACAAAGGACCGTTTTCACCCCAACGTTATGTTGACTCAGATTGCCCGCTAACATGCCTAGCCGCCTTTTGGATTTTAGCCTCCTCGACTCATCACACCTGGAGCACATGCGAACAACCCGGCGCCGCGTATCGGGGCCTACGTTCTGATTACATTTATCCTGATCTCCATCATTCTGCGTGTTGGTGATTGGTCAGGGTCGCGTGATCAAACAGCTTTAAAGCGAAGGCAGCATGTATACTACCACGAAGGGTACGTTTCATTCAGGTCACATCGAACGATACTGTTTCAAACCCGTTTCGGCTATGCTGAACGCCGTTATATCGAGAGTTTTAAATTATCCATCTCCATACATTTTTCCACATGCCTTAACGGAATTTACAGGGTAAACCACAGTTCAACTAATTTCAGGCCACAATTACCTACTCGTTACATTCTGCTTGGTGTGGCTAGACGAAAATGAGCTACGGACACCTGAATCGAGCAAGATTTTATGGTGCCAACCTCACAATCTTCGCCAGATGGACATTATTCAACCACATTTAGTTGTTTGTTCATCTGATTGGAGAAGGTGGTCATTGGGTAGTGGGTTCTCTTCGAGACTAAGGATTATTGCCTCCCGTGGCCACGTTTAGCATAGGGGATCGTTTGGTTACGGTGTGCCACTTCTATCTGAAACATGGTCCCGATTCCTCTTTTATCATTGCGGTAGTGGAAGTGGAGTTTTTTGGTCGCACACATCACTAAAGACAAATACCATTTGCGTTTCTATTTCACATATATAAATGTATATGCACTGAACGTGATTTGGTACTACTGTACATTTTACGGGTCTTCCACTACAAACTATGCAGAATGGAACAACTGCGTTTATATCAGGCCAATATAGTATTGTATAATAGAAATTGTTATGACAATATGTCTGTTACACGGAATTATTTTCTGGTCCCGCAACCTCCCTTATAATAGCGCTGTAGTGTATACCAATGTGCAAGTCGACATGGAGCTCGTGACTCATACCCTACTTAATTAGGGATGTTAATGTTATCTGTCTTCTGTGGAATGTGCGGATAAGTTTTTCGGTGGAATTATATACATGAAACTGATGATGAATCGATAACAAATCTACTATAATATTGAACTACAAAACCGCGCCTGGAGTACAGAGGTCTTACATTTTGACTCAGTTACCCGTCTATCTCACTTACATATGACATTTATAAGATAATTCAGGGGATATACTTGATAGATTTGGGGCCCATTAACGCTAATATCGGACATTGCATTCATATTACCCACAACCATTGCGCCAAATTTGTTAATTATGAACATTCCGGGCTTTAAATGGATTTGATAAAGCGACAGGAACCGCATGTCCCCACAGGGCATGTGCTTCACCAGTTAGGCCCCGTAGCTAAGTCGGGGGCTCGGAAGCGTCACATTTACACTCGGTTATCTATCAGTCCCGCTGTGTTATTTGGAATTCATCAAGTGCTTCAAATGATAAACTGCATCGACAAGGCTTTTCAAGCCATCTGCGCCGTTATATTGTTCTGTTATTGTTATGATGTAGAGTCATAAAGTTGTATTTTCGTCTATTTGGTCGCATCTCATGTGTTTGATGCGTTGGTTTGTGTTGTCTCAGCTCCCAAAATAGTTCGGAAGCCTATTTCGTACACCTCGTCACAGCTATCGACCTGCTGGTTCGCCTCACACCAATCCAAGCGGACTCCGATTTGCTTATCTCTACCGATACCAGTTACGACCAGTTGATCAAATATTTGCCAGCGGTGAGTCACATATGAGTACTTTATAACATGTATGCATGTAAAGCTTTGGGCCTTGGCGCAATTGTCACATTTCTTCTTATGGTAGATCTTTAAGCATTAACACCATAATAAGCAATTAATGGAGATCACTTTCGATGTGATAGTTTATAACGATCTGTGGGGTTGTTTGCTTAGTGTGACCCCAAAGATTCGTAAATCTTTCGTGTTCACTCTGAAGGTACTTTATTTTACGCTGGTCATATTCGGTACCGGTATTTCGCCATATTCTAAAGTTTACGCTAGTTCATGCAGGTTACACCACTTTGTAATTCAGTGTCTTTGATGCATAACCTTAAATTCAAGTGTCTCACTCGGCGTTATACGTATTTCTCATTTATCACTGAAATATTAACTCGGTCCGCTCATCGTCGTGTTGATTGCATTTGACTGATCTTGAACAGTGGACTTGTTATATGAGAGATTATTGCTCAACTTCTCCCAGCACTGTTGTGCTGAAACCCTAGAGGACCGGACTACTTTGATTCTAAAACGTAGTACATGAAACGACTGCTTGCAAAGAGAGGGAGCAAACTTTTCTGTTATTCTGGTCCCTCTGTTCTAATGGGGCACTTTTTTGCAAAAGTCTACGTGTGGAACGATTTACTGTTTTCACAGTCGTATTGAGGTGGACTTACCACTATGGAACGCGGTGTTATTCGGCTACATGATTTGTCATCCACCGTTTGCGTATGTCAGTCGTCTCAACCCGGTGGCCTGATTTAAATTCGCATTGATCGGCAACTTACTATTCGAACACTGGGTTCCCTTCAATAACTTCATCAGCGCAGAAAGAAGACATATGTTGCGACATATGTTGTCTCACGAAAAGGAATCAAACGACAGTTTAGCATTCTTAGATGTACTCATCACTAGATGTGGGGAAGGAAAATTACAGCGATCGATTCATCGCAAAGCAACATGGGGCGGACAATATCTCCAGTTCTCCAGCTTTGCCCCGATAGCATACAAGCGGGGTTTGATCAAA
>JTDE01000260.1:300866-331244 GCA_014338405.1 Paragonimus skrjabini miyazakii
CGTAAACACATCGATAAACCTCATCATCACTGACACGATGCACCCACCTTACGCTGTTAATGCCTCATAGATACCGGACACTGTGAACATCTTCCGCAGAATTAGCCAGGTTTCGTAGCCGTACAATAAAATCGCCTCATTGTAACCTAGTATTACGGAATGTCTGACCACTCGGGGTTTATAGCGCTAGGCTTTTGTAGTACTTAGCCATGCGCAACTTTTGGTTATTGATACGCTCTATTCGTACACACAGTAATAGCCAGATTTTTCGCAAATGGATCTCTTCTAAATTGTCAAATCTGCCAAACTACTTATCAGTAACTCAAAGATATATTTGTTATAATTATCTAACGTCATCCTTCAGCCATGTAGTTTCCAATTAACTCCGGAACATATGAGATCAACTTGAATAGTGACAATCCCAGGTCGCCGGACGATCTCAATTTCTCAGTTGCGTGCAGTTCATTGCACTAAATCCACCATCAGCAAGATAAGTACATAGTAAACCAATATAGGGCAGCTTCGCGTTTACCCACAGATCAGATTAACCTAACGTAGCCAGTAACATAGTGACAGGCTTCAACTTTCTGGTTGACCACAGTGACCGACTTGCTTGCCTAATTATGTGACGATTGTAGTTGACTTCACCGAGAAACGAATGAGACTGTCACCAGCTATTGTCCTCACGTTTGTCTGCTTTTTACCGGATTCGATAAAGTCGATTTTAGTGATCGGATCTGATCGTCACCACCGGTGCTCACCTCGTAATTCTATGGTCTCCGTAAAAATTCGTACGTCTCATTACAGTAAGTAGCCTCTGTAAGGATCAGACCACCCTTCTCAGGATACTCTGGTTTGTTATATTATCGTGTAGCCCTATGCGATAGAAAAACTAAAAGCTTAAATTTATCAACTGCATGATCACGCGCATTGAAACAGTGGGTTTTTCACGGCCATTTCCATGACCATTTCCATCAGCTGTACGATAACACACGCTTAGATTTCATCTCTGAGCCATAAAAACAAGTCTCAACTGCAAACGAATGCCCCTATACGCTTCACTCTCAGTATGTAGCATGCACTTGTTAAAAATGTTTTCAGTAACCCAGTAAACAACCTATTCTATCAAGTGCCGTGGAATGTAAATAAATACGGAATCGGTATCACGAATAGGGTCACTATGAAGTCCGATGGTCTATTATTATTATTATTATTATTATTATTATTATTATTATTATTATTATTATTGTTATTATTATTATTATTATTATTATTATTATTTCCCTCTACTTCTACTAGGTACATCAAGTAAAATGTTCCCTCAAAAATCCACTTTATGTATTTAATGTTTCCTGGGATGAGTTCGTTGAACAAGTCGGTTCGGATGTATATCAGTTATTTCCCTATCAGTCTTCGTCACTCGGGCCTGAACAAATTGTGCTTACACGCGAACAACATCACGATTTGATGATGCAACTACCACGGCCTGTGCTGATTGTTGTTCAGCCTTACCCTGATGCTTATGAGAACTACCGCTTCTTGTTGGAGGTTAGTTATAACGAATTCACAAAAAACTCGCATGATTTTATTTTTCTATTTATAAAGCAGTTTATATTGTGCTCCCCCTCTTACACTATCAGGTCGCTTCTCTAGTCTTCTTTTGATACTGGTTATGTGGTTCTCAGTGCGTTATTGGGGGTATTTTGTTCTGCGTTTACCAAGCTGTTCTTTCCAAAGTTCAGAAACTGATTGATTATGTCCAGTTGTATTGAATCTGGGTGATATCTGTTGAACATGGTGGCCAAGGTAGAGCATATACTCTGTCTGATCTCAAGCCGTTCTCCTGATGTCTACAGTCAATATCGGTTCAGCGGCATGAAAGGTACTTTGCGCCTCAAAAATACGAAGTATTGATTCAGCTGGCAGGGGTCTGTGTCGATATAAATGCGAATGCAGCAACCGCCTGTCACGGTTTGGAAACAGAAATACCGTTTGTTAACCTGTGCCTATGAAGAGGCGTATATGGTCTGTATCCGTGCGCTGGTGGTTGTAAAACCTTCAAACGGAAATTGTTCGCAGGTTACCCTTCGTCACTAGTATGCAGTCAATGCCAGAATTCGTAAATCATCGGACTATTTCTGTATCTGTCTGGTTAACTTTAAGTACTGTAATAGAGAAGTGCTTGTTTTATAGGGAAAAACATTGAAGTCATATTCTGTCAAGTTATCTTCTTTAGTTTTACTATGGTGATCCCGCAACTTGATAAAACTGTACAAGCTTGTAAGTGAACACATACTCACCAACGTTGACGGTTTACCTCCAATATACAGAAACGGAGTACTTTTGAACTAAGCGTTGCTAACAAAAAAACGGCTAATTTCTTTGTGTCATTAGACTGAAAATGTATGAAATAGAGAACATGATGAAGTTGCAATAAGTTTCGACAATAGCTTTATGATGGAATCATTATGTGAGCAACAAATGTGTCAAAGAACGGATCTTCAGGGATAGATATCTGAACTGCTTTATATCTAGTGCGATCTCTTGCCACTGATTTGTTTGTCTCGAATAAATTCTTCACGTGCCACTCCACAGCTTGGCTCATGACACCTTGTCGACAAAATTCCGGGTCAGATGGAGAAGTCGGTGCGGTGACCAGACCATAGTGCCCGGGCATTAGGCAGGTGACTTGACTCGACGTCTCCTCAGTTAGGGACCCAAGGATTCTACACGCCTGTGGTTAGAGACGTTATCATATGTAGCGCAGACTTATGCTCACCGGCATCCAGACAGGGAGTTTGTTACATCTTGAAAAATATTGGACTATTTCTATTCGTCTCATGTTATGTGGAACTATGCCTACTGTTCTACTAGATAGTTAGTTCTGATTGGGGGTCGCGAAACCAAGCGATGCTCATAAAACCGGCTCTCTATTGAAGGGAAGCTTCGTCCCTTGACGCGAAGGTTGCCAGTTCGAATTTCAGCCGACTGTCTCTCTATTTGTTATGTTCACATAAAGTCGAAACTGACCTCATTGGTCTGAAAGTGAATATCAATTTCAACCCCTCGTGGTGCTTACCAGTTTAGAATGATCTCTGCCAATCTGAGTGATAGGCTGTATGAAATCCGAATTCGGGGCGCTTTATGTTCGCTTATTTTATTCTTCTCGATTCGACTTTGTTACACTTATCATAATCATCGTATACGGCCATTCTAACGTGTAACAATATCCTTTTTTTGAACCAGTTTTGGCGACAAAATAACAAATACTATTAGTTAGATGTAAGCCAAATTTTGTTTGAATAGCCTTTATAGAAGTTGAGTTACGCACACAAGTATAAAAAATGATTATGACAATTTTACAGCTACCCCTGGAATTCAGGCTGATACACTTGCTCAATGTAACTGGTCGCGTGGACTTTGAATGCTTCCAGGAGTGGATGGGTTTCATGGTTTAGTCATGTGTCTAAACCGCTTGTGACTAGTTCTCATATTTGTACTTGGTTTGTCCGTGGCACACCTTGGAGAGGTGAACTACCGATTTGGCAAAAAGTAAGTTTTAATGTTCCGATAGATGCAGTAAACCATTCCACAATCTGTCAAAAGACTTGAAATGTTGCGTGTTATTCGGGAAGATCAGAGGTTGTCGTACGGGCGAAGCAAAGGGAACAACGAGCAGCTCGTCAGAGCGCGATAAATGACGAACTCCCTTCCCTCACAACCGAAAACGTTTCCCAGTTCAAACCTATACTTCGCATCCATATCTCCATGATGCCTGTGTAACAGATGCTAAGCAGCACTCGGTAGCGTTAGGATCAGAAAACGAATTAAAACATTTTGTTGTATCGTCAACATATACAGTATCGTTTATAGTGAACTGAATCGCTTGTTTGTCAGACTCATCAAAATAGTATGTCATTCGTTCATACTATGAAGGTATTTGTTACATGAGGTGCTATTGACATAATCTCCTGAAAAGAGAAGTACGCCTCATTCGACGTACTTACGATGGACGTTCACTAGTCGTATAGGGTCATTCTTAACACCGTGTGAGTGAACTGATCTTATTCGACAGTGTTCATGACACCCATTTTTACATTTGGACGCTGGCACATTTTCCATCTTTCATTTCTTCAAGTTAGCTAAGCGATGATGTATATGGCGTTCTCAAAACACCTGGTATTCACTTATCAAAGCCATTCAAACAACATCTAGCCCGCAGCTTCCCGATGGCATTTGTTCGTTCGTTGCAAAATATGTCTGCTGTGGGCTTGATAATGAAGCATACATCACTGTCGCATATTTTTGTCGTAGTGTGTATTGCTCTCCGTCGTGAAAGGTGTTATTTGGATTGGTTTATATAGCAACTTGTGCCAAAATGTGTTACTTGTGAACTGTTCTGTGTTTTCTAGGAATCCCAAGGTGGATGATGCTGAGGTTAGATAACTGGTTTCGGATTATTCTAGATTTATAGTCCTCACTCTCAACAGTATTTGCTGACATCGCACATAGTGTCACTCGATAGTCGCCTGTGTTTCTGAAGATAATGTGGGTTCGGACGATAACGTTTGACACGTTGTGCACGCGTCAAGACCCCCTGTGTGCCTCACACACGCGTTGAGATCCAAGCTGCGTTCTGATTGATCGCGCCTGCGATGACCAACGCAAATGAAACTGACGTTGTATTTTGCAAATGCGACACTACGGTTTGTACTTCTATTGGGTCACGTGTTCTCTCTACCGTTGTCACAGCCTATAAGGCTTACTGTTGATTGCGCCGGAATAGGGGAATACAAAACAGGTTTACACAGCGCGTGCGCCTTGGCTGATCGATCAGCTGACAGTTGGATGGGTGAGAGAGCGTCAGTTGAGTCTAACTTCTGGGACGTAGTGTGGCAACGCACATACTTGGAGTGTGCGACCGCGCTTTCATATTGTGTCCGAAATTCGGGGTTGTTTCAAAAACGCAGGCAACCATCGAAACATGCTGTGCGTCGCTCGACACCATTCAACACAGTGCCTTTTAATAGAAATTTTTGAGAAGCACAGCACGACATTTTTCAAAACCGTAAGAAGACCGATTTGCGCGACTTGTTGACGCTTGTTCCGATGGCAGTAGATTAATTACATAGAATCAGGTTGCCCAAAGATATTTTCCATAATTAAATCCCGTCACTGTCAGCTGAGGTCGATACCACTGCGAAGAAGTGCAAGTTCTTCATAGATAAAGTGCTGCTCATGTGTCCACCAGAAAACTCATTCCTTTATTGTCAATTCAAGCCACAACTCAACCAACATCGTGGCATGTGGTTTCGAAGTAGAACATCGAGATGAACGAACAGTTGCAATGTCTCGTCCATCTCAATTCTTTGCTCTCTCTGTTTTGCACAGGACCAATCAGAGTACTGCCTGATTTTACATGTGCGCTTGTCTTAACTAGTTACAACCTCGTTTCTCGATTAGTTAGTTCCCTTGATGTTGTAAATGTGTCTACGTCCACATCAAGGGAGAATTACGTATTGTAGTCCTGTCGTAATCTTTTCCTTATTACTAACAAGGTAAGCCTCACTATCTGGGAGCTATTCGAACTAACATACTGTTGTTATTACACTTTATTTAGTGAACGAAAGGTCACATAATACGGTTGGGTCAGATTCATAATAGATTTTCTCAAAATAGACTGAAATGGTTATTTTGCCGTTGTTTTTTTCATGTCATTCTGGGGATGACTGGATTGGTTTGAGAAGAGAGGTTCATTGAACCCTATTGTTTTTATCATCATGATAAGTGAAAACAAGAGAATCCGCGTCGATTTAGATTGATTTTCCAACCGTCAATGCATCAACTTTTCCATCTTTTTATGTCTTATAGATTTTCCCTTATCGATCAGTTGAACCTCGGTACCGAGACGCACAGCGTGCAGCTGATAAGGGCAGCCTGACATTCGAGGAGCTGACAGTGCGTTATGCAACCGTGCCTGAAGGAGCGGATTATAACGAGGGTGATTCTGGACTGAATAAGCCTATAGATCACACCGGCCCTTCTCAGCCCGGCACTACACGAAGTCGCTTTTCCGATGGTTTGAGATCGTTGGAACCGATATTTAACACTTTAGCTGAGGCTCTGTTTGACGTGCTTCTTTGACACTAACAGTTTTTGTATTTTTGCACAATGATTACCATAATCAACAGATAATCATTTTCATCCCCATTCTCATCGAACATGCTGCTACTTTCCATCCAAGGGTTTTTATAACGAATAAATTAAGCCTAGTTGTTCCTATATCAGTGGTTTACCAAAATGAATGCGCTCCTTCAGTATGTGTGTACCAATGGCTTGCTGATACGCTGAATTTGTTCTGTTTTAACCCGTCCAAACAAACGTTGAATCAGAATGCAAAATCTGCGGACGTATGTTTTCTTGTATAGTTCTCAATATTGAATCCAAACACATACCATACGTTAACAACATGTGTGATTTGCTTAACGATTAGCCAATCTAAACGCAGAGGCTTATGGATCTGATGTGATTAAATGATCATCGGCGAGTCAGATAATCGATCATTTGAGTAGAGGTATGCACGAGTTCCGTCGTAACCAATTCTAGGTAGAATACTCGCAAATAACTAAGCCTACAACTCGCTTTTCGAAATTTTGGTAGTCACGACTTGTTTATCATCATGCTGTGTTCCGACGGTTCATATTTTGTCATGTGGTATTGCAGATAGCACTTAGTGGATATTGAACAGGTGTGTAGACGCAGGTAAACTCTGTGATGAGGAGTAAACTGCAGATTCAAACCCAGTATCCTGAATAGCCTCACATGTCAACATTCCGCCTTGGTTCAATATTATTTACCGAATGGAATGCGTCCGTGCGATGTGGCCAAGTGTTGACCGGAATAGGAGTCTCATTATCTTACCCTGAAGTAACTAACTCAAGGATTATTTTTAAGTCGCCCCTGATGGTGTATGATAATGCACTGACTAATGCGTACTCCATGGGTCTGATAGCGCTGATGCAAGCGGTCGGGTTAATTGGACTATCTTCCAAGTTCGAGCAAACGTCAGAAAGGTACTGTAGCTCGGGCCGCCGTTCACCTCAACAGTGGCGTGGAAAATCTTAGAAGAAAACGTTACTAAGAAGGTTGAAAATTATTGGAAGACCAAGAGGAAGAAGCGGAAATGGTATGGATATAGGTACGCCATTGACTGCGACACATCGCCATCCCGGATAGCGTCTCTAACCAGCGGTTTGAATGATCACGAGGACCCCATCCAGGCAGGCGACACCTACCCACTTTGCTCAATAGAGCAGTCAAGGTCTTCATATTTTGTGACCACGTTGTTGGTTGACCACCACGTGGTTTGACCCACCTGTTGGTGGTCTCAGCATACAATGTCCGGTGCGGTAAACGATTAGACGACATACGGAGTACGTGACCCAACCATCACAAGCTGTGTACCATGATTAATTGACCAATTGATCGCGCATCCCGAGCGTTCCGGAATACGCGCCGGCGAACTGCCACATTGCTCACGCGATTAGTCCACTTAATGTGGGCCAATTCGCGGAGACAACGATGGTCAAACACAGCAAGCCTGTTGATGTCTGCTTTTGGTCAGGCTCATGGCTGTTATGATGATGATGATGATGATGATGATGATGATGATGATGATGATGATGATGATGATGATGATGATGATGATGATGAAACGTCAGTAAAGGCTATGAAACAATCAGAATTTGCACGGTAATGTTGACAGAATTGCAATAAAAGTGTTCTCAAGCCTTGAATGTGAATTAATCGGATAATCAAATTCCCTACGAAAAAGACGTTTATAGTGTAACAACGGAAACGACTTTGAAAAATAACTGCCTGTCAACGGGAAATGGGTTTATTAAAACAGTCACGTATAGGGGAAAGTGAGAGCATGTCAAGCAATTCCGAGCAAGGAAACTTTAGTAAGTATGCAATGATGGTTATAAAGAAATTAAACAGACGCAGTCTGTGTGTAGAATTCATCTTGATTATCCACTGTACTTAGCAATAAGCTAACTAGGAGCAAATTTAGGGCCGACTTTCTACTAACAAATCAAACCAACTTTAACGAATTCAACGTCCAACATCGTATGGAACATAGGACGCCAGATCTACCAAGCAAAACTCAACGAATTGAACAGGTATCGTATCTCGCTATGGATCAAAGGGCATTTGTTACAGATACTGATGAACAGCTGACTAATGCGAATTTGCCCAGGACACGCTTAAACTCCTCACAAGTTTACCAACTAGTAGATCGGTTACCATAATTACATTAAACGTGGACGCGATCTACTAAAGTTGAGGGTCGTATTGTGTTGGTGATAGCACCTTAGGCAGTAGAATGTGTGGTGATATTCTAAGTCGTTTCAAAGTTACATTTTTCTGTTTGCTGAATGTTTCTTAATAGTTTTGAAATGGACGCTGCCTGTGAAATGTTCACTGACGCAGACAATATCCCATCGCTCAATAAAACAGTTCTGCTGCCTGTTATATGTTTAACAACTTGAGTGTACCAAGCACATTTTATGATGTCGGTGACGTGTTTAATTTGTACGGTAGATGTACGGATGTCTGCACACTGGATAATGTTTGCAATGGTGACCGATCAGAGTTGAAATGACGAATCGACAGATTGTCGGTCACGTACAGTCGTTTTTGACCCCGTCCACCTGTTGTATTGCTAAGAATATAGCAGACGCTCAGCACGTTCTCACCAATAATTGTTTTCAAGGATACTCAGCGAATAGATTTTCTGGTCTAGTCCCGATTGCTCATTTTGCTTTTGACTGTGAATGACTACCCTATTGCAATGAAGATGAAGAAAATCGAGTCGTACTACACGTGAGTTATTACTGAATTATCGTATTAATCGTAACTTTGAACAGTAGTCTAGTAATATCTGACGTTTTCTACACACTGCTGTCTGCTTCGCTCCTGGAGTATTTTCTTGATGTGCAAGTTATCGTTTATGTTTGCTGCGTCGTTGAAGTATACTATCCGTGTCGATTCGATGGATGAACTACGCTTATACTAGTCGCATTCTTTGTTCACAATCCTGCGTGACGTCGATGGAAAGAAGAATCCGATGAACAAGGTGAGAACGGGAAATGAAGGAAAACCAGCTATCTTGATACTAGAGTTAATGCAACCTTGCTGTGCGATGCTTGTAGAAAGTGAAAGACGTACTAGATCAACTTTGCCAAGTTAGTCCAGATTGGTCGTTCTTTTTCGCACTAGTTGGCAGGTCACGTGCTAGTGGCGGTATGGGTCAGCCCAGCCTTAGCTGAAACTTTGTATGGGCTAAGTGGGTGGGCTATCCTAGCTTTTTCTGTTGTTGTTTTTTCATGAGAAACTACTTTCCAAACAAGTAAACTGAACCGAAAGCATTGATCCGGATCTGTGGGTTCTTAACGTACATGGTGGATTTGCTAATTCTAGCTCGGATCGAGTTGGGAACTTTAAACAGAGGTCTCACGAAGGGTCTCTTACATTAAAAACACTTAACATTGTGACAGTGTATCAATATTGCTGACAATGAACCCATTAGTTAACACCGGTACAAAACAATCGCTTTGAAAATCTTGTCTGCATTATCTTCAGCGCTAACGGGAAATTCAATTAGAATGCGTCACTCAGGGAAGGGTCTTGACTGTTTCACTCAGACAAAAACAACAATGCCTGGGATTGAAACGAACTTGCGAAAAGCGTTTAAAGTATGAATATTTCTCCTGTGGAAGTCGAGCCCTGTTGACTTTGATTATCGCACGGATGTCGAACGATGCTTTTTGACGATCCGACCTAAAAAACTCAGCAAAATCTGTGTATGCTAAATTTATGGATGGCAGTAAGTTGGTGCATTTTCAGTTGGAGGCAGGCTATACAAGCAATGTTTTTTCACAAAAAAACATACTGTTCCGTGGCTTAGACCAAGAAAAAAAGGATTGCTTAAACTATTGGAACGGTTTAAAGCCCCATTTAGGTGGATGTACCAACAACAGATGGTCAATACAAAAGACCAGAATGAACGTCAACTGAGGCTCATGACCGTTTGGGAAGACATGAGTGCAGTTTAACACATTGATTCTATCCAATCTCTGGGTTTTATTTTGTTCAGTCTCGATTGTTTTATCCATATATGAGACGAAGGCCACCATTTAGATCCCTGTCAACCGTGTTTCCGTCTCAGGGTTTGGGAGATTTAATGTTACGGTATGTCTACCGTAAAATGTGTTCGTGAAACCGGATAAGGGAGTTCCGATCACTGCAGTTCAAATGGCGTGATAGCAAACGTTTACCGTTGGCCGGATAAGAATTTCGACTCACACATCTAGCGAGTTGTGCGTATGCATGGATTCCAAGCGTCTGACTACAGCGCTACGTATATGGTAGTATAAACTACTAACGAGTCATAATCCCGAGCCTCGGTAGAACCATATTTAGCGAAAGTTAACCTTCCCCCCCCCGTTTTTAATACACGATGTCATATGAATAATTGAGCTATCTGACAAACCTTGAGATGGACTTCATTTGAACATCATAGTTGGTTGCGTCTGTTTTTTGAATTGAAGGTTTCCAACAAGCTTTTCGAGAACTTGTTGCTACATATACTAGGTGGCCTTTTGGGATATACATACTATGCGTATAGTGTGTTCGTTTACTGTCCAGCCCTGGGAAACAACGCAAATAGTCACTGACTCCTACAAACGCACATATCAAGCTTAAACATAAAATGGTTGAAACGTGTAGGTGTGCAGTCGTTGTTGACCTCAGAACGCATCGAAAGGAACCCGGATGATATCAAGACAGTATAGGAAACGTCACTGCCACATGACGTGTAAACAGTCATCCAGCCTGAGATAATGAGGAACCGTTTGAGTAGTTTTCCGTCCGGAGTGTATAAAGTCGTGACAACTAAAGTCAGGCAGCTAATCTAAAAGGGTATAGAATAGAGATGGCGTTTAACAAAACCAAACAGCTCATTACAATAGCGCCAGACCCGACTTGTTTAGACCCTGGACCATTACTAGAACAACCGCTGTTTAGGTGCAGTGTCACAAAAGGTGAACTTTGGATTTTCATAGGAGAAATATGAATATTAGTCACCACGCTTATTCCTTTTGGTCCCATTCCTCTCATTCTATCAACACCAGATGAAAGACATGAAGACATTCGTGTGTCTCTTGAATTACTGAGTGACGTTATGCTGGCCGTTATGTTGTTGCTGAAGAAAAACCGATTTTATTAATCTACACGGTGATTTCCTCATCAATAGTAGCAGTAACCTAACTTCAACATCTTTGTGTCTTCTGATGTAATGACTAGCTACGATCTACTCCAAAGAATGACATTTTTATTCCTTCGCTTAACCAATAGGGTGTTTCTTCTTGACGCTTCCGATTCAGCACTAATTTAATAAGACTTTTATTTCTTGAATGAACGATCAGACAACGGATTTCTTTTTGTGAATATATCAATAATTGAGGATGTTTTGCTTCTTCTTGTCATTTGCAGTCGTCATCAACGATTATTGAAGCAGTATTCAAGATTACATTTTCAATGTGTTTTAATTCTTAGATGAACATCACTTCACCATTTGGAAGTAAATTTTTAACACATGTCCTTCAAAAACAATAATGTTTCTATAAAAGTCGGGAAGCTTGATTTTAGTTACTGGTGAGTAGTAGGGGATTTTGGTTTTCATATAGATTGAAAATCACCTAAAATGGATCGCAGCTGTTGCATTCCAACAGACTTTTCACTCGGCCCCTTGCGAAAAGAAGCATAACTCAAATTTCGCTCTTGTTAGAGCTCGTCAGTAGTGCACATTCATGTCATAGCCGAGACTAGAACTCTGACCAAGCTTTTCATAAGGCAACCGTGTTTACCACTTCGCCATTGACCTCACACTAGGCACGACCGAATTTTCATATGTGAACACTCAACCAGGTTGCCCGGTCGCCTCGATTGGAGACACAGTAACTGTCCTGTTAACTCCACCAAATGGCCCCTCGACTAGGACTTCTGTCGAAGTCGGCAAGAATACTCACTACCGGTTGCCAATACCTTGGTAGTAGTTTCCAGTGGCCTACTCTGTTGAGCGCTTTGGAACAGTTTGGGAATGGAACATCAACAAGACATTCGTCGGCTGCCCACGTCCAGTGATCTGTTGTGGTAAATTTGTCGTTGATACGCTGACTCACTGAGTCTGTGTTATGCGTTGGTTAGGAGTCCGTCGCGCTCGAGGTGCAAGCTGAGACTACCATCACCGGTACACCCCACCACTTAAAAGGTGAAAACGTTGACTAGCTACGCTCTTTCTTGGTCCGCCACTGTAGATATGAGTGATATTGGTAATTTTCGAAGAGCAAGAGACCGACAGTGTTTTAGGGCAGCGCTAGAAGAAGTCCTTTGGGTACCACCGCGCAGTTTTGTACGACGGATTTGGTTATTCGGCTCGCTCCGGCGGATTTATCTGAGGCAAAGAGAGAGTTTTCTTCTGACGCTTTCTGTATCGAAGGTTATTGTAGCGTCATCGCGACTGTACACGAGAGGACGACTACTTTTGTGGGCTACTTTATCTGTAAACTTGCACAAATTATTTATTTAACCTTTCCACCACTCTATGTTGGTCACATGTGATATTTGCGTACCAGTTGTGGAATGCCTGCTCTGGCACAAGTGAGTGACGGGACGAAGCTATTAATGTATTTTCACTTGCTTCTGCATTTGGTAAATAGTTGGACTTGAAGGAATGTCTTATCAGTCATAAGTGGATCTGCACATTTGTCCGTTATTGTGAGAAATTTCTGGTTTGTTCGTGGCGCATCTGTAAGACGGAAGTCATTCTACGGAGTGCGCTCCAGACAAATCAGATTACCGATTAGTGATCTAATCCACATGTAACAGGCCATTACTCGACAACTGTGATATTAGAATCGTCCAATGGCCACTCCGCCCCTCGAAACGGTATTCTTATACGTTCAAAATCGTAGTAACTGATGTCACATCTGGCCACCACTGATGGCTGGATTAGACGAAGCTCGAACACAACTCCGAAGCTAAACACCGAGTGGTCACCACGGCTAGGACGATCTAGTACTTCAAATATGGCAGTCGTTGGCGGCTTGTTGTCAATGGTCAAATCCAGAGAGAATGAAGAGGTTTGGATGTGCCACATTGGGATTTTTTGGATATAGTTCTTGAGTCGCAAGTCTTCTGTACTAACACAGAACACGGCGGATCTGGGGTTAATAGGTCGAGTTCTGTTATTTTACTGTCAGTTAAAATCCCTCACTATAGGTATGCTACTGTACGCAGAGCATTGCGTCCTTCTTGTTCTCAACGGGAAATCACTTATATGTTCGTTGGCTGACAGCGAGCAGCATACTACCTGCACGGTGCATGCTTGGCTCCTAGATTGGGTACCCATGGCCATCACCCACGTAAAACACTCGAAGTCAGCCTTTTACGCACAATACAGATACTCCTCTTGAGCCTCAATTTCTGTTACCGCGAAGTACAGTGTGATCTGAAATTTAGGCAAAAGGCAATACTTGTCTCATCAGACAATCTCAGTTTCAATGAGGTATTTTATAGACAACATGCGGAAGTGAAATGAAAAAAATATTTGTTCCAACGTTTCGGCTTTTCTACTGGTAGATTGTTTGTTTCAGCACATGGCACTTAAACGACCTGTTTTACTCAAGTGATTCTTACAACAATCCACTGCGGAGGCAGAGTGCCCTTCAGGTTGGCCACTCCGCTGACATGCCATTTTTCTCGAGTTGCTGACAGTGATTGGCTGTAGCTCTTTGCGACTTATTGTCTGACCCCGTATCGATGTCTTCATCCAATTCAATCTCTTCATAGTATGTATCGTTTTGAAATAAGGTTTTCTTGTCACAGCCAAGTCTCCACCATGCTAAATAGTATAGGCTTGCACGTGGAGCACTAATATCGGAGCACCTTGATTTTGTTTAGCAGACTGTACGTTAACATCGAGACGCTGCCAAGCCCGAACGTGTTCAGTTGGAGATAGTGAGATAGTTACGAGAGACGACAGAGTTTGTGGAAGTAAACCGGCTTCACCGGAATCGGCAGCGGCAGTGTGTACCAACCTATGTCATATGTAACGTCGATATGACCTGGCTTTCTGTGAAAGACCGAGTGGTTTTAGTTTACGGCTACAAACCCCAGTCCATCCGCGCTAAACAGGTTCACAGTGTCCATTTCCGACCAACATTGTCTCCGTAGCATCAGTGGTGTTTGGTGGGAACAGCATTTCGGCCATAACGAAATTCGCCGACGTGTCTTGGGAATGAATAGACTGTCGATCGCCACGCATAACGATCTCATCTCAAGTTTCGTTGGCCTGGTCGCATCCTACGAATACCAACTCAGTGCATTCCACATTGTGCCATGCTTGGAAGTGGTGGATTAGGCTGGAAGCGTTGACCAGATGGCCAGCGTATGCCTTGGGTTCAAGATTTGAAGACACTTAGACTAAAGCGGGCTGTAGTCCAAGAGGCATCGAACACCTTTGGTTTAGTACGCTGTCAGATATGAAAAAGGATAGAAATCAGTGTCGATCCTGCTGCAAATCTCTGTGTGCGCTGATGCAATGTTTTTCTCCCTCTGTATCTTCATCCTTCCTTATCTTAAAAAATTCTGTTTTCCTTCTCACATGTTGCGGTACGTTTTCCACTTCACGTCGTGCTCTTGTCGTGTTAAATATTTATTTCTTTGGTATTCCGTACGTGAGTTGAGGAAATGAACTACAAACGCAAACTGCTTTAAAACGTCAGCCAAACAGTCCAATCAATCGGTGACACAGGCCGTGTGACCAAGCTGCTTGATTTCCCCTATTCTGACCGTGATCACAAATGAAGGAGTAATTAAGCAACAGACGGATACGGGAACACTGTGGAAAAGGCGTCGTCGTCGTAAAAAGAATTAGAAGTTCAGTGACGTCAACTATGTCAACTTTTAATGGTTCACACGTGTGCACGAGAAACGTGGTGAAGTCTCTATTGCAGACAGCAGTGTATGCTTCAAAATGATGCATTCTGCTGACTTGCTGCAAGTTGAAGAGAACATGGCATCGAATGTTTGGTTCAAATCACTGAAAGACAGATATAGCATAAACCTATGGGTTTTTGGTGATATCAGAAGTATGCCTGAGGGAGGTATAACTGGTTGCAATTAACAAGACGGTAGTGTTACTAGGCTTTAGTTTCGTTTTCCTGATGTTTGCTCAGACGTTCCGCCTACACAATTGTATCCGAAGCAACCTTTGCTGTCTACGACCTCGTTCTGCCGTACAAGTTAATCAACTAAGAAGGATTGTTACTTGTGGTCGTTCGTTTTCCCAGGAAACGTTAAGGTGATTTGATTGCACTAAACCTACATAGGTTCACTGATATTCCTAAGTGTATGCGGGAATTTCAATGAATTGCGACTCTATGGTGAGGATTTTTCTGTTCCACTGGGCCCGGGGCTTGACTCATTGTGTAAACGTAAGAATAGGACTGGTAAAATCCGGTTCCGAAACACCCCTGCAAATTTTGTAACTGAAGCTTCTGCCAGTTGTTTTCGACAATCCACAGCATGCTGCCAATGTTGCACCGACTAATGATAAACACTTGATCCGATCTTTTACGATCCATCGCTAATACTATATGTTGGAGATTTGAAGGTAAGTAACCTCGTCCAGATTCTTCAGACGCCGCCGCATAGATATGTCTGAGTGCCAATTATGTAAACTTACTCGGACGTCAACTGAACGTATTTATAATTTTATTAGCCCATCCCTACCTGAAACTCATCAATGAGGTCCTCATTTGATATGGCTCTGATCGATACTAGATTGGTTTTTCGCAATCGCCTGGCTGGTAATTTAGCAGATCCTGGTTAATTCTACGTAGGCTAGACACTGTGTTCCAATATGGTATGACGGATGTCCGATTTTGTGTTGTAAGCAGAAACGAAATCTCCAAGTAAAAGAGTACAGATACAAAATGTTTGGCTATCTTAAGAGCAGATAGTTTGCGATTGTTCTGGTGTTTCAAAATAAAGTCCGATTGTCCCGACCAATCTTCAATCTATTTGGTTCAAACAATTTTAAAAAATAAACATATTATTACTGATAAGTAGTTTGGTAGATTTGATAATTTCTTCCGCAATTGAGTCCCTTCTATAACATACTATTTATCCACGGTCCTGACAATATCTCCCTTCAAAAGTGGCCGCCCATCAAATGTAGCAATGTTACGATGTCTGAGGGGGCAAAATTCTAGCCGGTCGAGTGTACATGATTTTCGACCTACTGCACATTTACGTATGTGTATTTGCACCTCGGTATCGGCTGCCTACGTGATCCTCGTTGAATACCGGCTCGCCTTCAACCTACCGACTTTCACACGAACCTCTGCTTTACTTATAACTTTGTCCTACTATATCGCATCTGGACCACTGTACACGGGTGGTTGAACAACTTAGTCAGATGTGAATTTGTCATGAACTGGTGAATGTCTTAATTTTCACGTATTATACCATGTCGGTCGACTTGTGATTGTTCCATGCCTGCTAATAATACGCTCTGTGACGTGCTTCATGAACCACCATAACTTTGGAAGCGCTAGTCGCAGATACGAATGCGTCTGATAACACCATCGAGGATCTATGGGGTTAAAGTCAAGTGATCAAACAGATTCATGAACTCATATAACAAACCCCATTTCGATCATTCGATGACGCCCACTATCAAGTGTCCACTTGGGGAACCCCTTGGTCTCATAATGCTTCGGTATGTAGTTCCATTGTTCTCAGCACCCTCAAAAATTCCGCTATACATTTTACAGTACTGCCCGCCTACCACAGCACCTGGTCTTCACCGATGGGCACGCCGAACCTGCTGGAACTGTTTCGAGCGAGGCAAATGAATGAAAACTACGTAAACAGTTGATCTCATTTATCACCAACAAACTAGTAGATAGCTGATTCAGCCTTTCTGGAATCTGTGATCGCGACCCCATGGTCTAGCAAATGAATGTCTGGACTACCATTCCAAGATAATCCAATATTTTGTGACTTATTCACAAGTCGCAAGTTCGATTCCCCAGCGTGCATGATGCTGAAGAAACCCAACAAGATTAAGACAGTCCGCCAGTGCTCACTGGGACGAACTATTTGCAAAACCTCTCTCGATCTGTTCTCGGGCAGTGATAGAAACTCGTTAGTTTGGTGGCTAGTCACAAAATGGCCGGACAGAAGGTAACTCATCAGTTGAGGAAAAGGATGACGATTATGCCAAAAATAGTGGCTGAATGAATGAATGAAGTTCAGCAAGGGTCATGAAGCAACCCAGCAGGACAACCCAAATAAAAACTAGCCACTTTGTTTGCCAAACAGTGTACGTACAAATATGTACAAGCCTAAAGAGTGGGCAATGTAATCTGTATGTCCGTCTGATCCGCACTGTGTAAAACTGTCCTGGTGTACTGAGCGGAAAGCTATTGGCTGTCTTCCTGCGTATTAGACGGATAGATGTTCAGTTGCTATCACAAACCAGATGTATTTGCAAAAAGCCGTCGTACACAGTGCGTCTGTCCTCTCAGTCAGCCCCCGGAAGTCAGTATTTTCATCGAAGATACGGTGAACACGCATCCGTTGATGATCATGGGTCTGGTGTCGTCAGACGTGAACGTCCATGATGTGTAATCCAATCTACTTGTATGAATGGATGGAAAATAACACAGTCAAACCATGATAACACTGACGCCGCCGAATTAGAGCAGCCGTAATCCCTCCTGACGTCTGCAACTACAGATCAAACAAGTTATAAAGTTTCCAAATTAGGAAGCAAACGCAGTACATTCATCTGGAACTGCTAGAGGCTATTTTCAGCCTTCCGGTCAAAGCATTTATCGACCAACCGGTGTAGGGTGCCAGTGAACCGAAAACTCAATTGCACGGCTTAGTAGAAAACAGGCCGACAATTTTAACACCAAACAAAAATTTATTAGACAGGCTAACATTTTAAATTGTCTTAGATCTGTATATATGGACAGGTGCATACGATTGCAACGACCATTCACTGCTGTTAGCGTGTTGTGCTCCTACATTAAAAGAATAATCCATTCGCTTCTGTTCAAGAACAAGACGGAAAAGTTGGACACTAAGAACATATTCCAGTATACTGAAATCTCAGTGTTCAGGCTATCTTGGGAGGTCGACTAGTGTATCACAGAACACATCCTTAGCATCATCTAAGCAGCCGTCCGCTGGAGTGTACGCCCATCTATACCTTTCCCAGTTTAAGATGTTCCGATGTCAACCTAAGATGTCCTAGGTAACTGAGTCCAGATGAGTTCAGTTGGTTTACTCTGTGCACCTGGGGGGACGACGTCCACTCAATGTGCAAGTGCTAACCAATCTCTGAGTTTCTCAATCTACCCATATGCACATTTGCTGTACAACCCTGTTTGTCGTCGAAATCCTTGGGGCTTCTTAAATTGACACCGAAACATCTTAAACTGGAAAAAGTATAGTGTTCTGGTAAGCGTTAACAGCCGACAAGTGTTCACCGGGATTCAACCTTGTTGTTGGACCCCAGTACGATCCAAACTCTATTCTTCCCTACTACTTCATTTTTAACGTAGGATTTCTCCTGGTTGTGGGACAGCTATGCGTCCCTATTGATAACGAGCGGGCGAAGGTCATTGCTATTATGGTTGACATTCGTACGGATACCAAATCGTAAGAAAATCGGTAGGTGGCATAACAGGTTACATTCTTCGTACTCTATTGAAATGAGCTAACAGTTAACTAAATGAGTGAATGATATGGTGAACTATGCTGTATCTTTACTAAAATCCAATCAACATAAATATATAGATCAGGTGAACTTACAATTTTCAAAGACTTTTAGAATACTATACAAAGTTGTCCGTTATAAACGTATCAATAATCACTCCGGCAATAAATTTTGTAATGCAACTGGAAATCCGGTATAAAATTCTGATTAACCGAATCGAAAATAGCAAAGTATTTGGTGCATTTTTGTCTCATGTGTTAAACATGTGCAATTTAGTCGCTTTCCGTTTCTGCCCAATTCTCAAAATTGATTGAAGATAATCATCATAAAATTTTATCGAAAAACAGATGACCCATGTTCGGTTAGCTCGTGTCCGATAGTAAATTTGTCCGTATCTGGACAAAGTTCATCTTCATAATCATCAAAAATTCGGTCGGGTAACCAATCTAGCCACTTTGCGGAGCCTTCCTCTGCGTAATCTGATACCTCGTCACCAGACATATAGTCTTGATTGCGGTTCTCATGCGCTTCAAACCACTTGGACCGATCCCGTTGCCATTTGCGCATTGTCAATGTCCACCACGGTTTACCCATACTGAGTAGTAGATCTCGATGCTGTTGCTGAGCTAATCGCACCAACGGTTGAGTACGACACTGGAACTGACTGAAATTCGGTGGTTTCGTGGAATCACTTTGATGACTTTTAACGGCGCGCGCCAAATTTGTGATCTCCTGACTGAACTGAGTACACTCAAACTTGTCAGATGGTTCAGAAAGAAGCAACTGTGCGTCGATCGCAATTCGTGCTTGGTTGGCTTGTGTAACTTCATGCTGATCAGAAGAGAGAGAAACGGTTGTGAATTGCCTCAGGTAGGTTAGAAGCTTATCAGAAAGGGCTTAGTTACGACGGGGAAACTTGGGTGTAGAGTTTTGTTAAAGCTCACCATTTATACAGATCTCTGTCCAGACGGAGTAAAACAACATGAAACTAAGTAACTCGTACATTACTAAGTTTGAGGGGGGGGGGCAGAAATGCTACGGAAGACTGTGAGTTGTGAACAAAGTTCCAAAAAGTATAAATGAACATGGCGCTGTAATTAAGATCATTTGATTTCCGATTAGTAGTAGAGGATTTTGGTTGAGCATCACCCACAATTGATCGCAGCTGTCGCAGTTCCAAAGACTTTACAGTCGGCCCCTTTCTAGAACAAGCACTAGACTCGAGTTTCACTCTGATCACAGCTCGTCAGTAGTGCATATCCTTGCCACTACCGGGACTAGAACTCTGGCCACGCTTTCATGAGGCAACCGTGTTGACCACTCTCTCAATGACCTCAAATTGGGCACGATTGAATTATCATATGTGAACACTTAACTACTTTCGCTTGTGGGTAACGATCAGGAGTTAACAGGACAGTTACTGTGTCTCCTCTCGAGGCTATCGGGCATCTGATCATTACTCACAGGTAAAAGTGGTTGAGCAAAGACTTGCACTACTGACGAGCTCTAATAAGAGCTTCTTTTCGTAAGGGCCGAATGCAAAGTCTATGAGAATGCGACAGCTACGATCAATTGTGGGTGATGTTCAATTTATATCATTTGGTTTGTTGTGCATATTTGAGAAATTTCAGGTAGTCAGAAACAACCACGAACAAAAATTGATAATGAGGCTCATAATTATCCAAAACCTCATAAACTAAGTTACCAGTGCAATAACTTCTGTTGTCTGAGAAGCTTTCGAGGCAGTAACATAAACCGGGTAATACAACATGTTGAAGCGTGCCGTCCGAAAGCCCTCACACTTTAATTGTTTTCAGCAATGAGCCTAACACGACTGACAACGCGGTGAGTTCACCTCTGTATGACCATCATAAGATTTAATCACATATACAAAACATTACTACAACTGTGGGTTTGAAGGTTTAACGTGAGGGAAGCACTGATAGGAGCACAATTCAAAACGCTTCAGCGGTCAAGTACCTTGACGGAACTCAGTCGAAATAAGCTCGTGTAACTCATAGATGATGAGTCTGCGGTAGGCTCAACAAGCAAATCCCACGTATGTGGAATCGATCTTGCAAAGAGTAAGGATGCCTCATAAGTAACAGCAAACCTATACTAGGCTCAAAATGTGTGAGTTACGGCTGGTATCAAACCAGGTAAAGCGAATTCAATCGGAAAAAATATCTACTAGCACAATCATACCATGGATGCAGTAAGTGGGCATTGACTCTACAACCAACAAGATCTTTCTCGTAATTTGAAAGTGAATTGAAAGACAGTTTACAACAAAGTAGCAGTAAACACCAAAAATTAAACAAATATTTCGCAGCTTCAAAAGTCTGATGGATTCACCAACAAAAATGCGCGGGTTATCGACATCATGGCCAACCAGTACAGAGGTGTGCATGGCTGATGATATAGATTATCTATTTAGTCAAACTGAAGAGAACTCTTCTGAACTTTTCCAAATGTCGATATCACAGGTGAACGTCAAGTCAATGAATATTTGGTCCGCATTTAACACTCCCGGTCGGCTTGAAAACAAGCGCGACTGGATTATTTGAACTAACGACAATCAGTTCCAAACATTCGCCTTAAATCAGCACTCTACTGAAAATAAAGAACACCAGTCTGCAAAGAAAGGCACGCAAACGACTCAGCAAGCTACCGATCAAGCGTCTGGCTCCTCAAGGTGAGACGGCGCTAGCTGGATGACTGTCTAAAAGAGAAAACGACATACTTGGAACGTATCACAAGAGTCCAACATTGCCTTTATAAGGTGTACCCACGCGTCACAAGCCATCTGATTGTTCGTGGCTTTTGGACTAAGGTTGATGACATCGGATTCTTCGTTCATGTAGTCTACTTTTATTCCTCTGAAGCTTCAAACACGATCACTCGCCACATCCAGCTGGGAGATCTAAAAACTCCAGCCTCGATGAATCACTGCTTGGATAACATGGAGATTAGTTGATTGGATTAGGCTCATTTTGAGGATAAGTAGCGGGATATATAAAGACGACTCACCTCTTCTATTCTGAGTCGCCAAGTTTCTCGCAACCATCTTATATACGCCACGCTTAACTTCAAGAACGTCTCAGATTCGTGCATACCGCCTCAGCCTTGAGGATACGAGCCTTTATTTCATTCCCCATATATATCTGCCGACGCTGACGAGAGATCCGAAGTACACAAAGCCGTCAACAACCTACACAACCTCATTATCCAGCTTCTTTAACTGGCGTAATCACAGCAGTCATATGAAAGCACTTGACATTTTGAGAGTATACATTATACGGCAGAGCGCATGATGGCGTCTAATGTTATCTGTGATTTGTAAAAAGTATTAAACACCAGATCCATTCGTTAACACAGTCAAGATCAGTCAGCCTTTCACCAGATAGGAGGTCCACGTCGGCGTCTTACGAGTGTCTTAAGTGATTCTCCATTCTTCCGTCCATAAAAAATTGAACAGAAAGATACAAATTGACATCATTCCCTGAAGATGAAACTGTCAGACAGTTAACTGTAAATCCCAACTTGAGCTGAAATATTGGAATAGAGCACCCACACAATGTTTACATACCTGTTTGGAACCCTGCCCTCACTGTTAAGCGATTCTGAAAGTATACATCAATCCTCCAATTTGAACGAACTTTTGATCTTAATAAAAACGATCATTGTTTATCTGCGCTGCTCAAGAATTTGACGGATAGCACAAACGTGATAAACTCACCTTCGTCCAGGATGGAAATTGCCTGTTACTTCCTAATGTCTGTCCCCAGAGCTACAGCGAATTGATGAAGTATGCTTGCGTTCGTTTGAGCGCATCAGGTGGCATCAACCGGTAGATACCGATGAGTTCAAAAAGTGCATATTCGGTAGTGAACGCCAAGCGAACTCACTCGTTCAGTTTTCAAATATGCACAGACTTGGATGGTTACACCATGTACTGAGAATGACACTTATGGGTGGCTTTTGCCATCACCGCCGCCGGTTAGCAAATAGATGATGTGACATTAGAAAATGAGGTCAATTATTGAATGGTAAGTCACTGTGGGTTGAGTTTATCTCCCGGGCTGAGTCTCTCGCGAATCACAATTGGCGGCTGGATACTTCAGGACAGGTATAAACTGTGGACCAGCACATCCTAAAGTTTACCCCACAATGTGAATTCTAACTGTTCGTCTTCACATGGAAGTAAACATGCAGGTTTTCAGATGGCACCTAAAAACGACTGCACTGCTACTGGAGGCTGCTATGACAGCCCTGGGTCTCAAGATTCACCGTTACCGAAAAAGTATCACCAGGTTATGTCTCAATGAACCACAGGCAACTGAGAGTGGAACTGATCCATACTCAAAAAATTTCTCACATATCCGATCAACTGATAGAATACTTCTTCCCATGAGTCCAACAGGAAGGATTGATGGACCACTCTCTTAAAACTGAATTTCAAGTTAGCAGAGTTATATGTAGGCAGAGCTTCTAACTTTGTTCTGTGGAATACATTGCTTAGATGTGTGGTCTAGGCTGGCAGAGCGAGGGTGATCAGGCTCTACGCGATCGACCCCCTCACGAAAATCATCTGGACCTAGAGTTCTCTTGATCAAGTCCCTAAACTACCTTCGTAGATCGTCAGATGTGTTCGTGTGTCTGTTTGTTTTTGCTGAACGTCTGTTTATATGTATGTTTTGATAGCATCGTTTCGCCGCTACGATATATTTCGATGTACGATGGTAACAACCGTTTTACTTCATATGTTGTTTCCTTCATTCATACCTGTGAACGTTTTATAAACTTTATGAACCGTTTAGCATATTTTACTCTCCGATTCGATCTACCTCCTTCGTGTGGAAACCAATGAGCCTACCTACAGTTTGACCACATTGCAGTGGAGCGTCGTACTGCTGAACCGTTAGTTTTTCGTGAAAGTGTATATTCTACTAACTGGTAAGTAGCAGAAGATTTGGTTGGTACAAGTTGAACAACATTCATAATAGACGGCAACTGCTGCATCTCCATAGACTTTCCAATCAGCCCCTTTCGAAAAGAAGCACTTTACTCAAGTTTCCTTTTCGTAAGAGCCCCTCAGTAGTGCATATCCTTGCGTAGATAAACTGGGACTAGAACATGTTCATGTTCTTCAACTAAGTTTCAGTTCAATTTATGACATGCTGATGTGTATGAAGCATTTCGTTTAGCTTTCAAACTCTTTTAATTCTGTTCATTTTTATCTTTCTGTTTCCCACAAAGAAGAATCAAGCGGTAAATTAGATGTTCTAGACTGTCTACTTACTAAGCAACAGAATGGCTGAGTACAAGGCTCACTGCAGCGCAAGTCCACTTGGGGTGGTTAGTATTTACCAATTTCTTCCTTTGTACAAATTATTAAAATAACCAAGATCAGGTGCGATCGGTGTTTCATAGGACCGAACACATCTATAGTGATAGGTGCTTAGAAAAAAAGCAGGAGGAATTGTAAAAGACAACGTTACTGACAAACGGTTATCTAGAGATACTTGTTTACATTCATAACCAAAATAAAACGCACAAAACTGCGCGTTCATGATTCTTACAATGCAGGTATTTTTGCACCTCCCTTATCAAAACCGACACAAGTCAACAATTACAGTCTACCATGACTTATACCTACCCTGTGGTTGAGTTGCGGTTTCTGATTACAACTAGGAAGGTTGACCAACTTGATCACAATCGTGACCCATCAAATCGTCCTGACTCTCACGTAATCTATCAGTTCATTTGTGAATACATCTCTATTCACAGAACAGATAGCCGCCTATAACAAAATACATAAATAAGAACACGATGACATGAAAGATGATAGCAGCAGTACGGCTGAACCGAAATGCTACTTCATCCACTAAATGGCAGATCATGAAAGCATACCAAGCATTTGACCCACACAACTGATCTGACCGGAATCCAAAGTTTCTTGCGTTCATTGGGACATTCTGTATTAATGCTCCTAGTCTAACTCTGTGTGTGGATAAACCAGTGAATAATTTCAAGTTGAACATCAGTCATATTTCATCGCAGGTTTCGCATTCACATAGACTTTTCAGCCAGTCTCTTTTGAAAAGAAACACTATACTCGAGTTTCGTTCTTGATGCAACTCTTTAGTACTGCATATTAATGCCACAGCCGCGATTGGAATTCTCTCCACACTTTCATGAAGCAACCGTGTTGACCATTGCGCCATTGAATGCACACTGCGTACGAACCGACTGAGTAGTTTGATGGATTTGACAATTTTTGAAGGTAAAATTTTGATTCAAGCAATCTGTCATTCTTGGAACTGACAACAATCCTTGTTTAATATAAAGTGCAATTGTTGACCGTTTCTACTGTCGTTGTTATCATGTACGTTCAAATGTTATACGTTCATGTTCGAAAGGTGTAGACAGAAGGCCATCATCTCCCGATGTGTCTTCTTCCGATATTGGTGGATCAGATGTGTTTTCTGTGGTTGAAAGGAACACTGATGAGGAGGAGAATGATCTAACAAGTTTGTCGTGGGGTAGAAATGTTTACAACTTATGCCCACTTTGTCACAAGTGCAGTAATCTTTGAGCATGAGTTATTTGTGTGATTTAGGCAAACGTTGATAGAAAACCACAAATTTATAGCATGCAGGGATTTTCACGGATATTGACAGTACGGTTTCGTTCACTTTTTGTGCAGGGCGACAGAAAGAAATCGGCAACCATGCCGTACTGTATATTCCGTTTTCAAGCGAGATGATACACGTCAACTAAGAACATTGATAAGCATTTGTAACCGTGAGTGCTCAACAATGAACAAAAATGTACACGACGACGCACTGAACTCAATGTGGTTAGTCAGGCCTACCCTAACTTGGCATACTGTCTGTACGCAGAAAAAAAACACTGAACAATGGACAGGTTATGTCCGTGTTTCAGCCCACATGCTAACTTTTATAGTTAGGTCGATTTAGTCGTATAGCACGAAATCAGTGCTTACGTTCGTTTGAACAAGTATCTCATATACCCTTAAATGAAAGTATGAATAAACCATAAATCGCATTGTGTCCGCCTATAACGTTGTTGTGTATCCATGTGATAACTGAGTGAGGCTATACATCGCATTGCACCACAAGGGTCTAGTGATATTAAGGAGAGTTGTATAAGGGCATACAGTCAATGTTCGAGATGCTAGGTTAATAACTGTACACCTTTTTAATGCCCACGTTTAGGACCGTATGAAGACAACAGTTACCGTCGTGACTCAACAGTATACATCTTCAGAATTAAAAAATCCAAAATCTCATCTACTTAGATGTCTTTTGGTTGATCAAAAACGGTAAAACTACCTGAAGTTTGGACTTGATTCTGTTCACCTGAAATACTTTGAGACGTTGCTGAACAGTACGATGTAGCTGTTCCAACTGTTCCCTCGATTTACAAGAAACGGGATGCGTGTCACACCAGTACTGATGACGCTGAAATATGACAGGCAAGCATCAGATGTTATGAACTGTAAACAGAAAAGGTCTCACAAACTGATTAGCAAAAACAATACTTCGGAAGAAAACTAACAGTAGTCTAGTGTCGAATGCACAGGTATTGAATTATAAGTCACATAGTACAGTCCTATTACCTTGCACCGATTGAATGCACTTCAGTTCCTCTGGCACTTATATGGAACAAGTCACCGAATATTCCCTATGTCAAACGGACCACATGCTTGGATTTTCTCGGCAAAAATCTCATTTACAAGGTTGCCAGTTAAAGAATGAAACTCATCGTGGTTTTAGCTTGATGGTATATCACCGTAATTAACTGTTCCTATTCAACAGAGTGAATGCTACCAGTGTTTTATCTGAATTGTCCATGAACTTGGTGCATTTACTGAAGCAAAACAATGTTCTTACTGGTAACTCGGTTGTTTGATTGCAAGGCAAGTGTATACTGACTCTAAAGGATTTGCTTTTAAATATGTGGTCTTCATGTACTGTCTGCCATTTTCATTCACCATTTTTAGAACAAAATCTTACCTTTCTTATTTTCTTTATGTTTTAAAGATAGCTAAGCGGCAGTGTCAAACATGGATGCGCGGATATCAACGATGCAAGCTGTATACCTAGAAACGTCCGGATAGTAAATGAGTATGTTATAATGCCAACAGAACGACAGTAAACAATATGAACACTTCAACTAAAAGTACAGAAAGCCGATAATTTTGAAGGCCACCAGACCTTGATCAATAGTCTCCCATGTTCCATTCTTCATCGTGTATCAAGGTTGTCAGTTGTCAACCCAAATGGTAATGATTTTATCGATCGCCTCAAATCCAGCTGGATAAACTAAGTTATAGATGTGAAGATTCGTTCATCATGTGGAATGATTCTACAACGCAGTCACCAGCTTAACAGTCCTGACTTTTGTAACAGACGCCTAGCGTACAATGATGAGATAAGACTACACGTGTCCAAGTGAATATGTGTAGATATCATTTCAAATGCTAAGCGATTCAGTATCATCGTGGGATAGTTTCTATCCATGGCAAACGCATCTGTCGTGCAAAAGTATCTCCAACATGAACATTCGATTAAAGATGTGTTACCTCTAGTGAAAGATACCGTGGATAACTCAGGTTGGAAGACACATGTCTCCTCTGGCTCTTGGTCGAACACCCTGGAGAGGTAATGGATAATCGACCTCAGTAGTGTCAATTCTGCCGTTGGTTGACTGAATCCGTTGTGAATAGTAGGGACTTTTAGCTTATACACACTGATCGTCACTCACAATTACTCACAACTGACACATTCCGGCAGTTTGAGCACTAAGACCTATACGCTGAGTCACGAACTGATGATGTAACTTCCTTTGGTGAAGAAACGTTTGCCGCCAAAATGTCAAGCTACGTGAACACTCGAGTAGTAGTTCAGTTGTATCGTAAAGATATCTACTAAAACATGTACTACAAATCCATTAACCATATTCATTTTGAACTCTGCTAGGTGTAAAGTTTTTCCAAAGGGATATGTAGCTTGATGATGTTGTTCTTTAGGCTCAGAAGGTTTACAAGTGAAGTCTTATTCCGCCCTCTTTCTATCAGTGAACTAAAGCAGCTTTCTCGTAATTGGGTGACAATCATATGTCAATGTAAGTCACTGGGCACGTATGTTGATACACGGGCGCTTGAAGTGGACGCTCCGAGTTTTTACACTCAGCATACTTTAATTTTAAGTAAACTGCATACACTCAAGAGTAGGATATAAAATTTAGTGGTTATATCTAGCTGGACAACTGATGGCAATAAATACAAGATCCGAATTTCATGACCACATTTGAAAAAACTACCAGCGCATTGAGCACAGTTTTTTAAATAACAGCTTTCACTCACCTGTTTCGCAAGCTTCCGGTCGGCCTCGGAATACTCCCCAGATAAAAAATGATGATCCTGAGGTATTCGTGGTTTTGTGGCAGCTAGACAGTCTAATCTGGACAAATGCTGTCGAAAATGTTGTTGAATAATTCGCGCTGCTTTGTCCTTTCGTAAGTGTTCTTTCTGTTTAGCCAAATGCAAGCGGGTGTGAAAGCCTCGGAAAAAAGCCTGAATAATAGTGGCAGCTTCCTGTCGTTTTTGACTCTGCTGTCGGTCGACCAACGGAGCTGGTAGACTGCTTAGGAGTTGAAATTCCAATTCCAATTGTTCCCGATATCGTCGGCGACGTGTCAACCGGACGAAGTGTTGAAATTCAGCTTCCATACGAGCCCCCTGTTTAAAGTGTTGCATCTGTGTTTGACGCTCTCGAAAACGTTTCTGCGAACCAAAACGATGTGTGCTTAAGTAATGATAGCAATATCACCATTAGCAAAAGTGCATTAGTTGTGGAACTGCATATAGAAATATACATACAAAACAATAATAAATAATTCAGTCTAGTTCATAGCAGCATTCCATTCATTTTGGAATCTGGGTCACAATACAGCCACACTTTCTCGGATGCCACGTGTTACATCATCTGGACGGATCGTTACATTGGATGAAGTCATGAGCCAGCTTTATGTTATTCACACAGCGCCAATGAGATACAGGCACTTTGTTGCGCAACCGCGAATGATAATTTACGGCCCCTTCAATCATGGCCCTACAGCTAAGTTGCCCTCTCATGATGTTGGCGAAACTTCCTATAGGCATATGTAAACTGGATGATTGATACACTCTGCCCTATTTTTGTATTGATATGACTTGCTGTAACTTTTCCAGTCCAATACAATAACGTTCGGATGAATGTGGTGTTCACGACATTCATCATTGTGCATCAATTTTGAATTACCACACAGCCGGCTTCCGTTGTATATGCGTCAGGGTCGCCGGTGTGCCCCACACTCGTGCCGAGACTCAAGTTGCGTTCTGATTGGTCGCGCCTTCAACGTCCAACGCCTCATTCGTCCACGCAAATAAGAATGGGGCTACCGCTTGTAAATGGGACAATACGTACTACTGAGTCACGTGTTCTCTCTACCGCCGTTACAGCTGTTGATTGCACACGACTGGGAACAAAACAGCTTCCCTCTCCAAAAGACACGCTTAAGCTTGCTTAACATCACAAAAGTTCGATAACAGAAGTCCAACGTCAACGTCATTATCATCATTATCACAGACAGTAATACATCAGTGGTTCACACTGATGCTTAACTGCCACACAACCATGAAGAAGCGGAAACAAACCCTGTTTAGGAAGAGAGAAGAAAAAGGAGGGAGGGGAGGGGACCTAACCACTAAAAAAGAGCTACGTCTACATTCAAACAGACAACATCAAGGTGCCTACACCTTGCAAACAAACAACCGAGCTGTAAGTGAAAGTAAGGCGTCATCAGCAAGACAGCTTCCTTACGGCTTTCACTGCCCCGCGTCGTTAAGTGCACTCACTTCACAGACAACTCGGCCAAACAACGACAACATTCACGCCACTGAGCTCGGTTAGCCGCCATCTCACCTAAAGTTTCAAGCCACCGACTCTGTGAGTCGCGTGGGCTCCAACCCGTGAGACGAACCCGATCTGCAGTGACCAATTCCTTCGTGAACGGTTTCATTTGTCTACGCCAGGTCATCATCTGTCCACTTCGAACCTTACGCCAATCGACCGCAGCGTCGGCAAACAGTGCTCGGTGTGGCAGACGACTAGCTGGCATCCTTAGTGCATGACCTAACCATCTAAGTCTGTGCAAATGTAATGACTGAATAACAGAACTCGTTTGACAATCAGTGCCAAACACCCGCTTTCTAACCTCCTCGTTGCTTATTCGTTGGTGCCACCCAATACGAGCGATTGAACGCAGATATCGGTGGTCAAATATCTGGAGGCGGTCCACGTCCTCTACTCTGATCGGCCATGTTTCGCTGCCGTAAAGTAATACAGCCCTCACTGTAGTCTGATATACGCGACCCTTAAGTTTCAAGGAAATACCTTTCTGTCGCCATAAGTGCCTCAGATTAGTAAACACCGCCCTAGCCTTAGGAA
>JTDE01000261.1:3398-19742 GCA_014338405.1 Paragonimus skrjabini miyazakii
AAAATATCTTTTCGCGCCTAAATGACCGTTTCCAACTCGTTTCGGCGTTGAAACACCATACCGGCGAAATACACAATTGCCGAAAAGGATACTAGCCAACTTCTCTACTGTAAAATATTCCTATATTTGGAATAGACTTCCGAATGAATTCATAGCCAATAACAGCATTCAGCGTTTTCAAAAGGGCCTGGACAGCTTTCTTACATAATCAAAAATAGTGTCTCTCTTCAAACTTTGTGTATCTTCTGATGACCTTTTTGCATGCGGTCCGGAGAACATTTGGCCGTCAGCAGGATAAACGTATGTACCCGTCTCTACTGTCAGTCTCCCATCTAAGACAGCTTACTTGAAACTGTCTATCGCGTATCCACCGTTCACCCACACCCACCTAGCATTTGATTCATCGCGTGCTCACGAAACCGCGTCATTTTATTCATGTGCGTCACTGTGTACGCAGTGCTCAGAATGTTGCACAATATAAAATTGAAGCTTACATTAAAGTTAGTAAAATAAACTTATATAGAATTTCAATTTGAACATCACCCATAATTGATCGCAGCTGTCGCACTTCCATAAATTTTCCTGTCGGCCCTTTCCAAAAAGAAGCGCTAGACTCGAGTTTCGCTTTCATTAGAGCTCGTCAGTAATGCATATCCTTGTCACTGCCGGGACCAGAACTCCGGCCACGCTGTTCATGAGGCAATCGTGTTTACCACTGCGCCATTGACCTCACATTAGTCACGACCGAATTATCAAATGTGAACGTTCAATCACTTTTGCGTGCGAGTAATGATCAAGTTGCCCGGTCGTTTTGATTGGAGACACAGTTACTGTCTGTTAACCCCAATCGATATAGAGTTATACTTAGAACAAAAATAGGACTATATCTCACATGCACACTTTTCCCACATAATATACATATGTTCATCCGTAATAACTTGTTCACCCTGGTAGGCCATCAGGCTATCAATAATGGTAGCAGATATCGACGGCTTATTTGGCTTGCATACGAAAACTCTCCACAGGAAACTGTGGGGGGAAAATACTCCCTTGTTTACCTTAAATAATCCCACTATAACCCCAATTCACATCGTGTGCTGTCTCGCCTGCCTCAAACACTCCTCATTAACTACCTAGTAACTGGTGTGTGCTATGAAATATAGATTCTGGCTTAAACATTGACCAGATAAAACAAACTGACGTCAAAACTTCGTACGGAGATTTTATTACCAAGTGATAACCATTCTAGAAGTAGCTGTTGGTTACCCCATGATCGTGGAATACCATAACAATTGCTTGTCAATATTATATACTTTATGGAAAAAACAAAAATGTTGATATCGCGTACAGTTTTTGTCAAGAAAATATACCATATACCTTATTCTTCACATTACATGTGATCGCTCCACATTTCTCCATTTAACACATGATATTGCATCTTTTTTCTTATCTTCACGAGCATCTGTCATACAAGAGAAAATTTCGCGTTGGATGGACGATCAAAACCCCGTATTAACCAAGCGATTCGCGAGATTCTCCCCTTCGCTCCCTCCAGTTGACATAAACTATGATCAATGCCTAAGTATGTAGTATGCGTTCGCACTACTAACTGCTCCGTCAAGTTCACTTAAGCTATGATCAACGCCTAATTAGGCCGTACTTATTCACCTTTATAGCTGCTTCGTCCAGTTGACTTGCCAAACTGTGCTCCATGCTTAAACACCTATAACTGTTCTATCCATCTGCCCTACCTTGTGAGTCATGCCGAACTGAACTCAATGATTAGACATTTATAACTGCTCCGTCCATTCGTCCTACCTTACGAGTTACGCCAAACCGTTCCCTATGCTAAAACACATAGGTGGACGAGTGAAGTCACTAGGGACAAGAACACGAGGATAGAATCTTGAATTTTGTATTTGATAATTCTGGATAAATGTACATACTACCTCCACGTTTTCCCAGCACAGAATGTAACCTTCGGTTTTCGTATGTTATTGGTGTTCTCCAGGATGATTGAAACCGTGTATCACATGAAGTCTTCATCATGTCGCTAATCGCAAGTGATATCTGCAAGAAATCTGTGTACGCATATATGAAGGGACTTACTTTCTGCAATTATATCAACAGGATAATCGCTCTAGGTGATGTTGATTCGCGCTTTCTTCGGCCCGTGTGAAAGCGTCACACTGTCAGCGGACCGGTCTAAGTCAACATTAGTTGTGGGTGGTGTGCTAGACTTGCACTCCGTTATCGCTGAGGAAGTGCGAACAACGGCTGAAGTAGAGGGAACTGAAAAAAATGAAGATTCGAAACGTGAACTTACCAGGCGACTGAAGTTGAAGCTGATTGCAACAGAATGGACACTCGTTTATGTCTGCCATTTGGATATATTTGGAGTGAAAAATCAATTGATCAGTATCACAGCAATAACCGTCCATCTGTACCATGTCGCCGCAGTGTCCACATGGCAGTCCTGATGTAGGCTTTGTCACCCACCTCGGTTGCATACCGCTTGTAATTGAACCCATCGGGAAGGCGTATAAAGGTAGGTCAGTATCAGCACGCTCCACTATCTTACTGGCAAAAGCAATGATGGTGTTCAAGCAAGCCACCTTCGTGCGGCTGTTGCAGTCATGCCGTTTTTTGAGTACATGATTAAGGGCTTCATAGTGACGGTTGAAATTGGTTGCAGAAGCGGCTGAAGCTGCCGGCCTACCAACGGCCGAATTGGCAAATTGTGCTCTGCAAGCCACCGCTTATGAATGGGGACCTCACCTTTGTAAAGGAGAATGAACACTACAAAACACCTTACCGTAGAGGTAGAGATGTTTAGGAAACACCCACAGTATGTGAACGCATGGAAGCCACATTGTACGGTAAAAAGTGCCTTCACATGTGCCGTGTACGCTATCGACGACGAAAGCGCCGCCATCTTGTTGCACTTAAAACTGCAATGTTTAAAGTGATCACTAGAGAAGTGCTTACCGGCACTCAGACACTGTTTCGAAAGGGAGTCGTGGAGTCCGTCCCTTCAGATGTTTTTGGACAAGTTGACTCGCAAACGTCGTCATTCTGTGAAGTTTGTTCTTCACGTACCAGTCAACCTCCACAACCTCACGACAGTCGCACCCATAGGTCGTTCGTATTTCATACTCCCGTAGCAGCCACTCACTATGGTTTCATATTTTCTGAATGGCGACGGCTAGGAAGTCTCTTGCATGCGTGCTCTTCTTCAACCGTCCGTTCGCGCTCTCCAGCCTATTATTCGTTCGATTGCCGAAGTGGACAACATCGCCTTGAGCATGGATGGCCCACCTCGGCTCGATGTACAGCCAATTACACAGCAAATAATTCAGAAACTTCTTATCCGCTGATGATGTACAGATCACGTTTAAACCTATGGACAACAGTGTAACAGTGCAACTTACTCTTCCTCATTTTCAGCCGTAGCCATTCGGTGGAAGAGAAAACGACAGCGAAAACAGTTTGTATTTTAACAAATATGACGTACGAATTTTGCCCACTTGCATGCTTATGTACGGCATGACGTACATGAAAGTAACACAACAAGATATCGAAGCCGAACACCACATGGGCTGCCCTCATTTGCACAGCCATCTTATCTATGACAAACGTCTTCACCGCAATCTGCTCGCCCATCATTTTACGAAAGATTTCGAAAAGTCTACGTAGCGAAGCATACTTCTCACTACGAACGTACCCGTACGTCACGGGTCGGCCGTGTCCCATACCGTCTGTCACTAGGAACTGATATAACTCCCAACTTCGAAAGTATGAGGAAATATACAATGACATACTTGTGTCTGTTTGTCCCGTGAGTTGCATCCACATTCACAGCATGCGGGAAACGTCGGACTAGTTCAATCTGCATTCGCTGGGCGAAGCAGATATGCGTATGTCGGTTGTCTTTATTCCTCAGAGTGCGCACCACACCTATAGCACTAATCACCGACAGCACCTTATCAAGGCTCTCTAACATACAATGATCAATCTTACGTAACAACCTCACTTGGCATTGCAGTTTTTAACTTGCGGCGGATGTTTCCAAGGTCAGCGGTTGTGATAAACTTCCCGTAAACATCCTCTACATACTGCTTAATGTCGGCAGTTGGTGTGTTGTACTGGAACAAACTCCTGCACTCGTTCAATTCACCGATGGTGAGTCCACGATTCTTAGGATGGGACTCATATAGCAGACGATTGAGAGGGTGGTTGTGCTCCAACTTGAAAAAGCTCATAGCCAGACACGCAACTCGTCGGACTAAATGAAATCGTGGCCTGCAACATGTGTCACGAGAACTGGTTCGTTAAAACTAACAACAGTTAACCCGCTAGACACGTCACACACCACTGCATACACTCCTACGCCTTTTGTACTTCGTACAACGATAATAAATCTGCGCGGTTTTCAGAAACCACGTCATTTTATCTTATCGTACTTCAAGACAGTTTTCGAATTATGGCTCGTCCCACGAACATAAATAACGCCCACCTTGTCCATGTACCTCTGAAGACACTCCTGAAAGTGTGAGAAGGTGCGAAATTCGCGATCCTCAAACATCGTTTTGAAAATAGCAATATAATCCATTTCCTACAAATAAAAGATAAACAACTGGAAGTGAAATAAAAGAAAACAAACGGCAAAAGTTGATTAGTACATTACAAATGACCCCGGCATTCTTGTGATAGCATTTACACACGAAATCGACCACAACAATGGCAGACATACCAGTTTTCGAAAAACAATTACGAGAAGGTAGTTTTTAATTGATGGTCAGTTAAAACAAACAGATATGAGGCCATGACGCAGATTTCGATGATTTCAATTTCTGCATCGGCTACCAAGCCATTAAAACGATTTATTCCAGGAAAATAATTTTCCCGAACACGACAGCTCACGTTCTACGACTAGCATTCATGGTTGGTATGAGGACTACCAGATATGGGCTACCAGTCCAAGCTATCAGTGCCATCAAAACACAACAAGTTCACGGCTACCACCGGTACATACAAGTTTATCTTCCCATTGAAATGACATGAAACAAGGGTTAGGTGTAGGACCAATGAGAGTTTGATTCCTATAACCCATACTTTCAGATTCTAGGACTAACTTTGTAAATAAAGTAAAAGCGATGAATAAAATTCAAAAAAGATAACAATAATGGCAAATAGAGATGAAAAGATGACTATCTTAAATCTATGACAAGGAAAGTACTTTGGAAACTCATCTAAACTAAACCTTCACAACAGGTCCGAGAAGAAAGACGGCCAGCACTCATCTAGCTTTCTTTTGGACTCCATCACACTATCAGAGGATACTACCTTCTGTGGAAGCATGTACCAACAGGTGATTCGATATACGAGGGAGTTAGTCCTAATCCATGTAGCAACCCTCTCCTTCTCCAACTTGAGACTGTGGCCTCGGAGGTGTAAGTTCGTATGCAGGCTGAACACATATTTCGCCTCAACTCCGATTAATCCCTAAAGAATTCCGAAGGTTACTATCGAGTCTCCTCCAACTCTCCTTCGCACAGGAGAATACAGGTCAAGCTTTATTAGTCTGTCTTCATACGAATTATTTCGCAATTCCTCGAGCAACTTTGTAAAACTTATCTGGACCTTCTCAAGCAACTTCACGTCTTTTGCCACATTTGGACTCCAAGCCTGCACGCAGTATTCTAGATGTGGCCTATCGTAAGCTTTATAAAGCGGCAACAACATCTCCGGCCTCCTTAACGCGAACATTTTCCTCAACATATACAGCGCTGTATTTCATTTGCGCGCCGCCTCAATACACTGTTTGGGAACTTTGAGGTCCCGTTCTATGAGCACATTAAGATCCTCGGTTGTTTCTATCCTACTCAGCTCTTTCTCCTCCCCTCCTCGCCAAAATTCCTGGCTGACCCTGGCCGTTCCCCAGCAAGCAGCTGATTACGCTTGTCTGCATTCAAGGATAGGTGCCACTCATTTGACCACTTCTGAACAGTATTCAAGTCCTCCTGGATGCGTGTGTTGTCAGGATTCCCTACAACCTTCACATCATCAGCAAAGATGTAGTAGGGACAGTTCAGGTTTCTGATGAGATCATTGATGAACATTAAAAACGGTAGTAGTCCAAGCACTGATCCCTTAGGTAGCCCAATAAAATAACTGCACCTTCTGTAGACCATTTTCCTGCTACCTCAACATAAAAGGTGCCACTCCTCAAGAAATCTGATATCCATCTTGTATTGAAGGAAGAGCAAAGGTCCCCAATTTGAGGATCAGCAATCGGTGGTTCACGGAATCGGATGCCTTCCTGAAGTCCAAGTAGCAAACCTCAACTTTCTCTCCCCTATCTAGCCTGTGCGTGATCTCACCGAGGAAGCAAATCAGGTTGGTGAGACAAGACCAATGTTTCACAAATCCAAATTGATCTGCAGAGAGAAAAGCCTATTTTCAATAAGCTGTCTCACAATCCTATCTTTAATAATTCTTTCCGGCAGTTTCAGGACAACTGGTGTGAGACTTACTGGTCGATAGTCGCCCACGTCGTGCTTCGTATCCCACCTTATGGATGGGTATAACCCCTACCTTCCTCCAGTCATTTGAGACGATGGCGTTCTGTAGAGTGAGATTAAACAACATGGTGACGGGCTCCTGCAAAACATTACTGGGAGGTTTTAGTATCCTTGAATGGGTACAGTCCGGCCCCATCGCTTTACTTACGTCTAGCTTATCCAATATATCTTTAACCTCCTCCTCCCTAATTTCAACGTCCTCCGTCATTGACCCTCTTGCAGTCCCTGTGCTGAGTCCCACTGTGGTAGATCCAGAGTCCAGAATGTGTATTGCCTCAAAAACCGGTGGAACATCTCTGCTTTTTGTAGTGGTGATTCGATAACATTGCCTTCAATATCAACAATGCTACTCAGTCCTCTCCTAATGGCCCCTTTGGCCTAGACATAACTAAAGAAGGCTTTAAGGTTCTTATTATGGTTCTTTTCCAGATTCATCTCAACCCTTTTCCTGCATTCATTTTGTACTTCAGAATATCTCTTTCTAGCCACCTTATACTGACAAAACCTGATGTATCCCCCAGGCTGTTTGTATACAGCCCAGGCTTTCCTTTTGCGTCTTAATGCCCTTTCGACTTTACTCTTCCATCATAGAGGCTTGCCCTTATATCTGCTGCGTCTTAGTGGTGCATGTTTGTTAGTTAGTTGCAGAAGGTGCTCTATAATTATGACCCAAACTTTGTTGACATCATTGATACCACGACAGTCTATCCAACTCAACTTTTTCGCTTCCGACCTTAGTTGTATATTCATGTTTTTAAAGGATCTACGATATTTGACAGGGGGGTGGCGTAGACACAACTAAACTTCAGACGCATGATTCCGTGGTCTTTCTTGCCCAAGGGTGTTCCGACCTTCAAGTCCGAAAGGTCGTTGGGGTTTCTTGATATAACAAGATCTAAAACTTTAGCAGTTTGACCTTCCCTCCATTTAGTGACCTCACTGACATGTTGAAGTGATGTCTTCTCGTTTAGAACGTCCAACGATGTCTCACCAAATGTACCACTGACAGTATGCATCAATCTCCAATCCCCTTCTGGAGCGTTGAAATCTTCTATCATGATGAGTCGCTGTGACGTGCTCGTTTTTCTCCTAACAACACTGAGTAGCTGCTCATCCTCTTGTCGAGTGGAAGAGGGAGTTCTGCAAACGCACAAGGGCAGCAACATTGTTCCGTTGCCTGTCAAGAAACAGCTCAGTAACTGATAATTTCCCACATTAAACTCCTCCGCTTGACGCTGTCCATAATGCTGCGCTAACAACAACAGAACACCCCCACCCATTCTTTCATCTTGTCTACCTACCCTGTGGATCGAATATCCCGGTGGGCATATATTACCGACGGACATATCCTATCGTAACCAGGTTTCAGTAACTTCAACGACATCCTCTCCTCCCGATTCTTCTGAGAGCTCACTCCATTTGTTCCCCCAGACTACCAGCATTGATATACAGTACTCTTAGGGACTTCTCACATCCACCTCTTGTTTCAACCTCCCTGACTCGAGGGGCGGCGCATGGCTCAGGAATTACACCTGAGCACTCCCCCGTTTTCTATAGGAGGTTTTCCACTCCTTCCTAGCTTCAGGCCAAACGATCCACACTCTTTACGTTGAGTTGCTTTTACAGGGGGGGGTAAATCTTCCGTCTGTCTCCCTACTTTCCTGTTCCACGAGTAAGCGTGTAAGCCGTACCCTTGGCATCAAATTTTTAGCGCGCTGTTGCGGCGCAATTTGTGATCCAGTACCACTGGGACGGATAGTATTCTTACACTGAGCCGAGTCGTCCGGTGTTACTGTAACTCGACCTTGTGTGGCTGTGTATATCTGTCCTGCTGCCTCCATGAATCTACCTCGGCGCCTGGGGTTGGCGAACTCAGCCAACATTGGCCTAAACCTGTATGTATTAGCCTGCCACTTGTCAAACCTCGTCACTCGCTTAATAGCCATATACACAGGAATATTTACTTGCCGTAGGAGACTCACGGGGTGAAGTCTTATCGCTCTTTCTCTAGCTTACCTCCTTTCATAATGGGTTCAGAGATGCCTCTGACGATGACATTCCTATTTCTGCCAAGAGCTAAGTCCTCTTTAGTTTCGAGACCCAATACAGCTTCGAACAAAACTCACCTTGGTTATGGACCGCCGTAACTCTTTTTTTGGGGCTTCCATCCTGAAACAAATATATTTAACTAGCCCCTTCAGTTTCTTAATTTTTCATCCCCTTTCTACGTGTTTTTTGACCGATTTCCGGTTACTCACTATTTTGACCTCTTTCCCACTCCGCTTATTGCCTTTGTACCCTCTTACGACAGTCACTTTCCTACAATTCACCCTACTAACAGCGGGGACATTTAGTTCAGCACTTCTATGTTTTAACTCATCGACCAAACACGGCGAGTGGTCATGCTTTGTAGCCACCTTCCTCCCTTTTTTACCCCGGACTCCATCAGGGCGTTTCACCTCATCGCAACGTTCTCCTTCAGTATTTGGAACATTCGGTTCATTACCCCCACTCCCCTTAAGCTGCGTAGTGGACTGATCAATCAAATGATAAAAATGATCGAAATATGGTAGTATCAAAGAAGAGTCGTAACGGTGACGGATAAGCTCAAAATTAGACGTACAAATTAAACAAAAGATGTATCGGTAACACAAGAACGACTCACTGAGGAGTCAATGTCTGCTGGATTGAACAGACCACCAAAAGAGAGAAAGACAGCGCCAGAGAGCAGATTTGTTAGACGACCAATAGATAATTCCACAAACGACGCTTGATGATGAACGTTGAGCGTCGGTAGATCAACCAATACGCGGAGCTAAAATAGTTCACCGTCCAATCACCTTACCGGTTCAAAAATCTGCACGAATGCAGAAGACAGAGATGATGCGCGGTAACTTCCGCTAGGTGATAGGACGAGGTTGGCGGAAACATGACGCACTCCTCAATGGCTTCTCGGGCACGACCCCGGCAGTAGTTTAACAAGTACAACAGCCGTTGACTCTCATGTGATACCTCCATCTCGACGTAACATTCAACTCATCGAACGAACTTCCAGTAATTTATGGGGTCACCGTCAAAGCAGCACGACTCAACCTTAGGAAGCTCAAGACTAGTGGCTGTTGGCAGAACAGTATACGACGGATGGACTGGGGTGGGATGCTCGTAGGGTTGTAATGGCCTCAACTCCGGGTTCCACGAGTTCAGAGTTTGGCATGGGCAACCTCAAAGTTTCCGCAGATTCAGTACTGTAACGATGCACGTCTGATCGTTGAGTTAGGCGTAGCTCAAAAGCGGATCCCCAAAATGAAAACATGATTGGATCCAATAGTTTCTAAGGTATTATTGAAGAAATGCGCCATTAATTACAAAAGGCAAACCTCAATCGTTCGCGTCGATAGTCTCGTCCGGCACAACTAATAGTTTCTCAGCAGGAACAGGAAGGTCAAATGTGAGCCGTCACGCCAGCAGAATAAGACAAGGCTGACCACTCGTGCTGCGGAAATTTAATGACACATTAGTTCAGTAAAGAAAACGGGGTGGGTGAGGCAATGGAAACAAGTGTCAGGTCAGTGGCAAAAGTAGGGAATGCAAACGATGGGGACGAATTTTATCAGTTCATGAATGAACAAATTTACAATGCTCATCAGCACACACGGAATGAATGTAACACGAGGAAGCTAAGAAACGTCAGCAATTTAATGAAAGGCTGGTCACGGAATCGGCCACAGTATGCAAGAGGCTCTTGGCGTGACTCCGCCGACGGACCTGAACTAAGGCAAAAATCTCGACACTGATGGATCGCAGTGGAAACGGGGTGTTTGAGGACTTGGATAAAGTTCAGCTAATGACTCGGCATTATGCTTAGGTTTTCTCTCAGGATGATATACAATCTACCTTGCCCGTTGATATAGGACCATGTGTGATCGAATGCTACTAAGCGTTGAAGCGTTCAATAGCGAGCTTAAGTCGATCGAGGACAATAAGTCCTCCAGTCCGGATAGCATCCACCCTTTGTGGATGCGATAACTGGCGGTGGAATTGTCTGTGCCACTGTTCGACCTGTATCAACAGTCTTTGAATGAAGATAAACTGCCAGCGGAGTAGAAACGAGCAGTAATTGAGCCTATGTACAAGGGAGGAGGACGGTCGGAATCTGTCAACTACATACCAGTGTCCTTGACTTGCGTACTTGGTAAAGTAATGGAGCGGCTGTTAGTCCGTCGTCTCCAGGAGCATCTGGACCAACTCTCGACTTTCAGCGAGTGGCAGCACAGATTCCGGAGGAGGCGACCTTGCTAGACAAACCTCCTGATTGTCAAAGAGCGATTGGTGGAAGCAAGAGCGAACGGCAAGACTCTGGACGTGGTGCTTCTCGATTTCTACAAGGCGTTCGACAGAGTGCCGCATAATCATTTGCTCACCAGGTTGTTAGCGTACGCTGTCAGCTTGTCTATAGAAAACTGGACAGCAGACTTCCTCTGTGGTAGGTCAGTTGCTGTAAGGGTAAGTCAAAAATTATCTGAATGGCTCTCTGCCCCAAGTGGCTTGCCACGATGGTCCATGCTCGGGTCCTTACTGTTTCTGGTCCTCATCAATGATTTATTGGACTAGTTGCAGCCGCCTGCCCTTGTCTTAGCGGATGACATGAAAGTGTGGAGGACAGTCTCTTCAGCCGAGGAAAACGATATATTTCAACAGGACCTAGACCCGATTTCAACATGGAGAGTTCAATGGAGCTTGCCCCTAAATCCAAAAAATGCTCCTTCATGCACCTGGGGGATATCAAAGATGTCAAGGCAAACCGTGTTGGAGGTCACCCGTTAACACACTGTAATGCAGAACGTGACCTCGGGGTGCTAGTGTCTGACACCCTCAAAAAGCAGTATCACATAACATCAGCTTGTGTTGAAGCTAGGAAAGTGTTTGGGGCTATCCGTCGATCTTTTGCTGAAGTGTTCAAGGAGGCCTTTTGCTCACCCTTCTTATCTCATGTTCGTCCGAAGCTGAAGTACGGCGACGCCGCAGTGTTCTCCTGTACACAAAGTGAAGTATCTCAACTTGAAAGAGTATAGAGGGTAGCCGTGGTTGGTAGCATCGTTGTTGGAATGATAGTCCTCTCTTATAACGGGCGGCTAGATTATCTGAACATGCATCCTCAGAGTTGCAGGCGGCTTCGTGGTGACCCTACTTTGATACGCCGTATTTCTGTGGGGTGATATGGGTGAGGAGCTCAGCGCAGAATTCCTGCTTCAAACCAAGCACAGATTCCGGGGTCAACCACTCAAAATTCTCTAACGACGATCGGGGTGACTTCATGCGGTATTTCGACTGTCACGGCGAGCTGTCGATAGTTGGAATGTGCTACCAACACAGGTGGTACTAGCACTCAATGATGTGGTCTTTAAGCGGCTTTCAAATGTACATATGATGGCGCATTGGAAGAAGGGGGATAGTTAACGCCTGCTTATCGCGGTGTCGAAAAGCTCAGTGAAGAGGCTCACACAGTCGGCGACTCCTACCTTCAATCAATGAATGGAGATACCACGGAGTGTTGAAGCGCGATCGGAGCTCCTACGGTATTAGTAGAACGACGGAGTCAAGGAGTCAAGGTGAAAGATCCGTGTACTCTTGTGAAGCGTCTGTGCAAACAAAGCGAAGAGATTTGGCATTGTTTTGCATGGACAATTCAACCAATTTGAAGAAAATGCAGAAGTGGTGCGAAAACGCTGTTGTACAAAATAAAGCATCGTTAGTCAGCAAAACTAAGGAAAACCCTACAGATTAGGGCGAGTTTTGTAGTGGCCTAATCAATCAACTGATAAAAACGACCAAATTATGGTAGTGACAAATAAAATTTCTAATGGTAATGGCCATTACCTATCCATGGATAGGTTCAAAAGGTAAACGTACAAATTAAAATGGAGGACCTATCAGTAAAATAGGAACGACTCACGGATAAGTCAAGGTCCGCTGGATTAAGTGGCCTACCACAAGAGAGAAAGACAGCGCCAGAGAGCAGATTCGTTAGACGACCAATAGATAATTCCACAAACGACGCTTGATGATGAACGTTGAGCGTCGGTAGATCAACTAATGCGTGGAGCTAAAATACTTTACCGTCCAATCACTTTACCGGCCCCAAAATCTGCACGAATGAAGAAGACAGAGATGATGCGTGGTAACTCCCGTCTATTCGTGTTGACGATTCAATTCAAAAAGTGATGGTTTCAAACAAGTGTACGGATGAAAGTAACAAAACGATATATACAAAATGTACAAAAACATCCCAGGCAACACGACCGACTATTGAGTGACTACCGACAGACTATTTAGTGACTATTGACCGTCTTACGAGTGACTATCGAGTGCGGTAACTGTGCACCTGTTAGCCACTCGATAGTCGGTCAAGGGGAAATTTTACGTAGCCCTTATTTCGTTAAGAACGCCTATCGGCTTACTATATAGAGGCCCTGACTAGCGAGCACATCTTATTTTCAAGCTAATTCCCAACGAAATCACACCTTTGCAGAGCGGCATCGATATATCCATCGATGAACATTTTCACATTCGCCTGACATTCCGAATCCAGCTTAAAGTGTAATATCGCCATTAATATTGGAAATGCGACAAGATGACGCCTCAGTAAAATCAACGAGAATAATACGCTGATCAAGTAAACTAAACGCCTATGAGTCTACGCTAGCTGGGTGACCATCAAAATACAAAGTGAACTTGTGCATATTTCGACCATTTATACGAGTTCTCAGAATGCAACTGAAAGCGGAATACCTAAGTTAATATTGGAAATACAACAATATGCCACTTTAGTAAAATCGACAAGAATAATACTCTGATAAAATAGATCAACCGTTTTGTGTCTACGCTTGCTGGGTGGCGATCAGAATGTAGTCCGTTTTGCAGCGGACTAATATTAGACAGTGGGAATTTACGGATTTCCTGCTACTGACACATTAAAGGTTTCAGAGCAATTGGTGACAGTAATCGCAACATCGCTCATTCATCCACTCCGACCATACAATCGTTAATAGATCGATATACCCCACCATGAATGCTAATCGTAGACCGTGAGTTTCTGAGCTGCCGTGTTCGGGGAAATTATTTTCTTCGGAAAAATCGTTTTAATAGCTTGGTATCTGGTCCAGAAATTAAAGCCGTCGAAATCTACGTAATGGACTCATATGCCTTTGTTGTAACTGACCATTAATTAAAAACCACCTCATCCTAATTGTCTTTTGAAAATCGTCATGGCTGCTGTTGTTGTCGTTGGCTGCGTGTGGCAATGTTAACACAAGAACGCTGGGGTTGCTCTCAAGTTATTTTTTCATGCTTGTCATCTTTTTGTTATTTTATTTTCAGTTGTTTATTTTTTATTGGTAAAAGATGGATTATATTGCGACTTTCAAGGCGATGTTTGAAGATGGCAAATTTCGCACTTCCTCACAGTTTCAGGAATGTCTTCAGAGTTGCATGGATGAGGTAGGCGTTGTTTACGTTCGTGGGACGAGCTGTAGGTCGAAAACTGCTTTGAACTATGATGTGATAAGGCTATATGGTTTCTTGGAAACCGTGCAGGTTTATTATTGTTGTACGAAATACAAAAGGTGTAGGAGTGTATGCAGGGTTGTGCGACGTGTCTAGTGGGTTAACTGTTGTTAGTTTTAACGCATCAGTTCTCGCGACACATTTTGCAGATCACCATTTCATGTGGTCCGACAAAATGCGTGTCTGGCTGTGAACTCTTTCGAGTTGGAGCACATCCACCCTCTCAGTTGTCTGCTATATGAGTCCCATCATACGAATCGTTGGTTCACTGTCGATGACTTGAACGAATGCAGGAGTCAGTTCCAGTACAACATTATGTAGCGGATGTTTACGGAAGTTTATCACTACCAGTGACGTTGGAAACATCCGCCGCAAGTTAAAACCTACATTGTCAAGTTAGTTTGTTTCGTAATATTGGTCCAGGAACGTTAGGGAACCTTGATAAGGTGCTGTCGGTAATTAGTGTGATCGGTGTAGTGCGCACTATGAGGGATGAGGACAAAAGATATATGCATATCTGCTTCTTCCAGCGAACGCAGATTAAATTATTCCGACGTTTCCCACATGTGGTGAATGTGAATGCTACTCACGGGACAAACAAACACAAGTATGTCATTGTATATTTTACCATACTTTGGATGTTGGAAGTTATACCAGTTCCTCTTAACAGACGGTATGTGACACGGACAACTCGTGCTGTACGGGTACGCTCGTAGTGAAAAGCATGTTTCACTACGTAGACTTCAAAATTTTTCGGGAATCGATGATTGGTCACATTGCGGTTGAAACATTTGTTATGGATAAGGTGGCTGTGCAAATGAGGGCAGCCCATGTGGCGTTTGGCTGCGACGTCCTGTTGTGCTACTTTCATGTACGTGATGCCGTACGTAAGCATGTAAGTGGGCAAAATTCGTACGTCACATTAATTAAAAGACACTCTTTTTGCAGTCGTTTTCTCAGCCACCAAATGGCTACGGCAGACAATGAGGAACAGTAAGCTGCACTGTTACACAGTTTACCGCAAGTTCAAACGTGATTTTTATATCATCGACCGAACTGATAGGAATTTTCTAAATTATTTGTTGCGTAATTGGCTATACCTCAAGCTGAAGTGGGCCATCTATGCGCAAAGCGATGTTGTCCACTTTGGCAGTTGAACGAACAATAGGCTGGAAAACGCAAACAGACGGTTGAAGAACAGGACGCACCCAAGAGACTTCCTAGCCGTCGCCATTCAGAAAATATGGATTCACAGTGAGTGGCTGCTGCGAGAGTACGAAATACAAACGACCTATAGGTGTGATCATCGCGAGGTTGTGGATGACGACTGGTACGTGAAGAACATTCTTCACAGAATGACCACGTTCGCAAGACATCTTGTCCAAAATCGTCTGAAAGAACGGACTCCACGTCTCCGTTTCAAAACAATATCCGTGTGCAAGGTAAGAGGTTCTCTATAAATTACCTTGAAGATTGCAGCTTCGTGGGCAACTTGATGGTGACACTTTTGTCGTGAATAGCGTTGAGGGTAGATGTGAATGAACATTTTACCGTACGATGTGGCTGACATGCATGCACATTCTGTCGGTGTTTCGGAAACATTTCTACCCTAATGGTAAAGTCTTTTGTAGTTTTCATTTCCTTTTCCAAAAGTCACGTCCCCATTCATGATCAGTGGCTGGCTGAGTACAACTTGCCAATTCGACGGTTGGTAAGCCCGCAAATTCGGCCGTTTACTGCAGCCAGTTTCAACCGTCACTATAAAGTTCTTCCTCATGTACTTGAAAAACTGCACGACTGCAACAACCGCACGGCGGTGACTTGCTTTAACAGCATCATTGCTTTTGCCAGTAAGATCGTGGAACGTGCAAAAACTGGCTCACTGTTATACGACTTCCCCATGGGTTCAGCGGTGTGCAACCGAAGTGGGTGAAAAAGCCTAGATCGGGGTTGCCGTGTGGACACTGCGGTGACCCCGTACAGATGGACAGTTATTGGTGTGATGCCGATCAGCTGATTTTTCACTCCAATTGCATGCAAGTGGCAGATATAAACGAATGTTCATTCTGTGGCTATCAGCTTCAACCTCAGTCGCCTGGTAAGCGCACGTTTCAAATCCTTATTTATGCCAGTTCCCTCTACTTCAGCCGTTGTTCGCGCTCCCCAGGTGATTATGGGAAGCAAGTCTCGCACACCA
>JTDE01000261.1:49087-61490 GCA_014338405.1 Paragonimus skrjabini miyazakii
AGTGGTACTACGATTAGCTTTATCTATTATGGGACCTGCGAGTAATCACCAGGAATGGGATCGGGAAGTGCCTAAGATTTAAATTTGATAGGACAGTGGGGAAGGATCAACAGTAACATGTTTTCGCCTATCCACCCAGCTATATGTAGCAGATAGGGTGACTCGGTTTATACTGCGGGACGGTCGATGCAGTATGGAATTAGTGGTGTTGTGAGTATTCATGGTTGTTTGTAGGTTGAGATACTTTCAGGACGCTTAGACCTAGACAGGAGAATGATTGGGGTTCTCAACCAAAGCCGTTGGCCCAAAAGCCTATCTCGTAAGGCAGCGAGTGGGTGGCAGTATACCAGAACAAGTATTTTTTCCGAGAAAACTTTTTTCCACCCTCCAATCTGGAGGAGCATGAGACAGTGGTTTATGAAACCTGTACTTGTTGGCCTGCTTGGTGTGAGTGACTGTCAATGTGGTGGCCACACCGTTCATTTTAGCCCAATAGGTCATCGAGATGCGCATGCCGTCACACGGCATCAATGTCCACTCTTGTTGTGACAGAACATTTGTGCTTCAGCCTAGCAAGTGTTAGCGTCAAGCTTCTTTTTTCAAGGCCCCAAGATTAACTGCGATGCTCTGATTACTGGGACACCCATCACTTTCCATTGGCTTGCTGGTGGTTTTGTCTCTCATTTCCCAGCCATAGGTTGTTACGGAAAGAGAGATATTTGCTTGTGAGTTCCTGTCTCTGTGTTGGTCGGTGAAAAATTGTTGGACGGTTTACAGGTGTAATGAAACGGTGAATGAAAACGAGTAAATGGCAACTTCAAGGAAGCTACTGTCATATTGGTCATATTAGCAGTGAACACTGAGACACACTGAAATAACATGCCGTCAAGTGTGCATACTTAATGGCGGTTAAGAAACTTGTGGTGCAGCCTGTCTCCAATGTGTGTGCTGATCGGGTAAACTTTCAAACCTTTCAACCGATGCAGTCGTGACCACAGAGTTGGGTACTACGTTCCAGCATGAACGTATCCTAATTGTCAGGCACTTCAAAGTAATTTGGCCATTCCCTAACTCATTTTCAGCGTGACCACTGAAACATCCATTCTTGTTTACTGATAGGAGATACACCAGTGAATGACCCGGGGTATGGAGTATTTTGTAGGTAAGAATTAGATTTCCCTTAAGGTGTCTGAAATTAATTGAGAATTGATTTATTTCTGCCAGTCTTTCTTGGTAACGGATTTCTATGATCCCCATGATTCTTCTAGTGGTTTCTCTTCGAACGCTTTCAGCGTGTGCCAAGTCTCTTTGTAAATAATTATAACAAGCCAGTATGTTCGTTTTCAAGTGTGGGCGGCTTATGGAGGTGCGCATGACAAGAAACATCTCAGGTTGGAAGGTTCCACAAATTCTTCTTAAGAGGTTCGGGGTCATTCGCACCGTTTTAGCCAGTTCCTAGACGGTTTCTAGGCTTGTCACTAAAATCTCGTTCGCATACTTATACGAGTAGCTTTGTGTCGCCAGGGTAGTAGTCAGCGCATTTTTGCTGACGAATGTGCATAACTTTGCATTTATTGACATTGAATATCAAGTTATTTTCTGTAGATCATTAGTCTAGACAGTTCGATCGTGTTGTAGAGTCATCATATTTTCCAGGTACTCTAGAACTCACCAAAGTTTTGTGTCATTGACCTAGAGATTCGACTATGCTGGCCAGTTCAGAAACACACGAATAACGGGTCTCAAGGTAGACCCTTGCGAAACGCTGCTGTTAGTAGGAAATCCATCTGACGATTGTCGGTTCACCTTGACGTTGAACCTACGTTCAGTTAGATAACCCTCAAGCCACAAGAGTAGGCACTCACTGAGGCTATAACTATGAAGTTTCCACAGCAAGTGGGAGTGGTCGACTTTGTCAAAGGCTTTGGAAAAATCAAGGTAAACCACGTGTATGATCATTCTTGCGTCAGCAACTTTCATCCGAAAGTCATGAACATTCAGCAGATTTGTGGCGCATGAGCATCCCTTACGGGAGTCACGTTGCTCCGCAATAATCAGATAGAGGTCTTCAACCTCTGCCCAGAAGGTCACCCAGTGGGGTGTCCATTACTTTGAAACCACTAAAGGCAACATTACTGGCCGATAGTTTGTCGAGTCGTCTCTGCATCCACCTGTAAAAAGGGGTGTAATTGTGCACTGTTTTCAAGCTTTCGATTGACGGTCAGTTGACAAGGAGCGGTTATATGCTAAGGTGGGCGACTCTGTTAATTCACCGGCGTATCTATTCAGAACGAGTGGAGATGTCAAGTCTTGACCAGGTGGTTTCGAATTATTAGGTTCTGTAAGTAGATTCTAATTTGTGGTATTGAACTTTGAGAGTAATCTGGTTATCACCTGTGTGATCAAAAGTCGTTCGTGATTTGCACGTATGCGCATTTACATACTGTTTACTCAGAGTGTTAGTGGCCTTTGAATTTGCATTAATTAGTTCACCAGAGGTTTGCAATTGCGAATTGCCTACCCTACACCTTGTGTGAGCTGCGACATTATTGTGAAAGAGCTTGGGATTCAGCTTTCGAACAAACCATGTCGACGGCATAACCGATCCACCCTGTTAGCAGCCGTGGTCCGACTGCGTCACATGATATAATCAAGAGACGCAAGTTCAGTCTGTTCCAGTTGGTACCTGTTCCGGGCGGAATGGTTCAATGTAATCAGATGGTTGGTTCCACTTAAGTGTCTCCGATCTCTACTAAGACGCGGATACTTTACTGGAACATGGTTGTTAACAGCATTGAAAATTTTCCCAACGATGGGCTGCCAGTGATCGTCTAGGTTGACCGTGGTGACGGAGCCAGGCTGTTAAACTTTGCTGAACCGTGTTTTCATTCCTCCGAAATTTGTCTTTTGATAGACCTTTAAGCCCTTATTCTGGAGAATGTTTTATCTAGTCCCGTGCAGATAGGTAGATTCAATTATTCCCTGATCACTACGACCAAATGAAGCTGTTATATGTCGGTTGTCTTTCATGTCAACCTCGTCGATGAGGATGTAATCAAAACAAGACTGCGCTTGACCCACCCGCCACCTCGTATGGTCTTGGTATGTTGAAACAGTTAACCTTTAAATAGTCCAGTTTTCCTTCGAAGAAATCCTCAGCAGAGGAAGAATTTGCACTATTCATCAAATAGTTCGTGAAGTCTGGCTTCGGGTAATTGAAGTCTGCCATTAGTATTTGGGTATAGCCTAAAGATGATATTCTACGCAGAGCATGGTGCGAGACTGTGTGGGTATTCTTGTGCGTGGAAGGCGATCTGTAAATTACACTACTCACACACGTGAAGCTTTGAATAATCTTAACCACTTGCCAGGCTGATTCCAAAGGATCCAATAGCGACTTGTCACGAATACTTGAAGTCCTTAGGTGCGAGCCCAAATAAGGGGCTACACTACCTCTACTGATTTTCCTTTCACCGCGAAACACTGTCATACCGGAGATGGACGCCGTGCCGCGTTTCGTCTTTACACCGGGTAGCTGCAGTGTTCACTATAAATGGGTTTCGCCAGGAACAGATGTCTCGAACCTCGTCTAGTTTATTAAAGAATGAAGCCGGTGTTGTAAAAACTACCGAGAGGCAGTTTCACTGCTAAGAGATGAATCTATTTGAGGACATTCGTCGAGTAAGAAGTGTTCTGTCGAGGAGTTGTAGTGTTTTGAGGCCGGTTGATTGGCCTCCTGATAGGTCATTCGCTTACGAACAATCATATTTGCTTGCTACTGGGTGTCACATTGTTATTTGGCTTTGCGATCACTTTGCCTTGACCGCACACGTGATCGACTGTGTTTGTTTGTTTGTCGTTGTTGGTGAGTCTAAAGGTTTTGAGCTAAGTGCACGTGTTCACTGAGTTAACTGTTCGTATAGTCATCACAGGACATAACAAAACGTCAATTGGGTTTTAGGGATGTATAGGGATGACTCATCTCCAACAACTGTCATACTCCCAGTGTAAGCAGAACTTTTGCGTCCTGGATGAATACAGGAGTAAGTCTCGGTTAGCCTCAAAGATGCACTTTGCACATAGATGATCCAGCGCTCGCGTTTTCATTGCTTTTCTTGTGTTCGTTGCTGTCTTCACTAGACTGGTGTCCTAACGTACAAGGGAACTTATGACGGTAGAACATGCCCTGTGTTTATTTCGAAGGTCACTTGAGTATCACTAGAACGTAACTCCCCGAGGTCAAGTCAAATTGATAACGACCGCACAACAACTCGCTAATATTTCTGTAGTAGGAACTACATAGATATCAGTAAACGTGCACGAGTATATATATATATATAATAGTACATAATACACTATATATAATAAATGCCACTGATACGTCCCAAAAGCGTTTTCAACCGTCAATGGTCAAACATAAGTAAGTGTTCGAATTCAAGATGGCAACCAAAGCGACTTTCGTCTGGACGTGGTTGTGTCATCAGGTACATTACTGACAGAAGGGGAGTAGATAGCAAGTAGAAGAAAAACTTGAATGAGTGTTATAGTAACTTTAACCGAATTGGTTGAAATCTACTTTATCGTGCTATTTGTAAATTCGTGCATATCCTTAAACTTGTATCTGTGATTTACTTTGTTTTTGCTTTCAAAATTTTCAGGTGTTGTAACACATGTAAAGATGTACAGCTTGCATATCACGAACAACATTGGGTGGTAAGAAATGTATCAGTATTCGAGCAATGTCGTGAGGAAAACTGGGAAGACAAACTGACCAAATTAGGCTCTGAAGGTTGTCGTATTCATGGAGAGTTGCAAGTGAACAAAGTTGCCGGATCATTTCACATAGCTCCCGGGAGTAGCTTTGCTACAAACAACGTTCATGTACACAACATGCAAGGTCTAACGGATGCTCATGTAAGTTTTTTTTTTGCCTTGTAAACACAAATGTTGTTAGTTTTGGTTATAACTTGATATATTTGTTTACAGATTGGACACATTTCAAATGTGAGCCCATCTTTTACACTCAGATAAAGTCTACAGCTGACTTCATTTTGAAAAGAAGCACTAGATTCTAGATTCATTCTTCTTTGAACCTACTATTAACATGTGTTCCTTTTAACGGAAGCAGCTGTCTGCACAACTGACTTCTTTTAAATGTTACGGAAATCCGGAGTGATGTAAGAACGAACAGTGAAACTGGACGCTTTAGGTGTGCAGTTTTCGACTTGCTTTCGCGTGCACCTCGGACGTTTTTTCGCAAGGCACCTTGACGTTCAATGTGTGTGAGCTTTGACAAAATTCCATCTCTATCTATTCATTCTCTAAATCTGAATTCGTCCTCACAATTGTGTGGTAGTTGGTTATCAGTATTACTGATAATTAGTCTGGCAAATTTGTTGCATTAAAAGAGACCCAATTACCGTGAATCTGAGCTTTGACTGAAGCAAGCTAATTTTGCAGCCTATCTTAATCCTAATGGAGTTCGCAGGTAGGTGAATTTGCCATAAAAACTGCGCAGAAGCAGTCAAATATTTTTTGCTTTTAGGAAGTGTAGTGACATGAGTATGCTTATTGATTAATTATTAATTATTCGCCTTTCTATCTGTATTCCCTGGGAGTATCCTATGGTGTTGTTTTGTTTGTCACTTTTGGCGAAGTGATTTCTGATAGACCTTTTTAAATTCCCGATTTGTGTATCGATAATCCAGCTCAGTCTCACGCGAGTACCTTCTTATTTACTCAACTCAACGTGCAGTTGTTTTCAATATTGGTCTTCATTTCATGAGCTTCTTTGTTAATGTTCATGCGTTCTCTTGTTCACCCTTCGAACTTCTTTCTGCCATCGCTACTCATGGATAGCTCAGCGTTTATTTACTCTAAGCACTATTGTGATGAACAGACATTGATGAAGTTATCACTCTAATCATGAATAGCTCAATTTCAGCACCTTGAAAGCGCCAATGTTTCCCAGCAACCGGCGTCTCAGTTTATTTTTTCTCTGTGCATCCTCACCTATTTTCCACGAGGCTTTTGTTTGAGGACTTTGTACTGGTTCGACTGTACATTGAAATTATTTACCATTTCAACCCCCTTGTTCGCTTAGGTATTATGGGTAGTACGGTTAGTTATCTGATGCTGTTATAATTACAAGTTTTTTTATGTTAGAGCTTACTCACTTTACTCTGTTTTCCTCCGATTTAATTTTAAGATGGTCTTGTTATTCAGTACGTTTAATTTTGGAAAGATTAAAATCTACGAGCCTATCATTGTCTGTTGGCTGCAAATACAAACTGTTCGGCTCAACTGCAGACCTGTCTTTGTAGACGTACTCTCTGCAGCATGTTATAATTTTTGTTGTTGAATGTCATCACTGCCTCCTGGTATGGCACAGGTATTGACAAGGTGATAACCTACGGCAAAGTCCTTTTCTGTTTGTCATTCTGACTTTCATTTTCTAACTCTTTTCATGTGCAGGTAAATATGACACATAAGATATCCTCTCTGAGTTTCGGTCCTACGTATCCCGGCCAAGTGAATCCGTTAGATGGAGTTACAATGTATATTCTTGAACGTGAGTTATTTAAGCCCATTTAGTTAGCTATCATACAATTTTGTGTAAACGATCATCATCATCATCATCATAGACAGCAATACATCAGTGGTTCACACTGATGCTTAACTGCCACACAACCATGAAGAAGAAGAAACAAACCCTGTTTAGGAAGAAAAGAAAAAAGAGGAAGGGGAGGGGACCTAACCACTAAAAAAGAGCTACGTCTACATTCAAACATACAACATCAAGGCGCCTACACCTTGCAAACAAACAACCGAGCTGTACGTGAAAGTAAGGCGTCATCAGCAAGACAGCTTCCTTACGGCTTTCACTGCCCCGCGTCATTAAATGCACTCACTTCACAGACAACTCGGCCAAACAACGACAACATTCACGCCACTGAGCTCGGTTAGCCACCATCTCACCTAAAGTTTCAAGCCATCGACTCTCTGAGTCGCGAGGGCTCCAACCCGGGAGACGAACCCGACCTACAGTGCCCTTCGTGAACGATTTCATTTGTCTACGCCAGGTCATCATCTGTCCACGTCGCATCTTACGCCAATCGGCCGCAGCGTCGGTAAACAGTGCTCGGTGTGGCAAGCGATTAGCTGGCATTCTTAGTACATGACCTAACCACCTTAGTCTGTGCAAATGTAAGGACTGAACAAACTCGTTCGACAATCAGTGCCAAACACCCGCTACTCAGTCAAGATGTATGCTTTGCTTTCAGGTCTTTCACGTTCTTTCTGTGATGTCATTGAGTTAGAACCTGGCGGTTGCCGGCAAATCTTGCATTTTTATGGAGCATTCTAACATCTCCATCTGTACGATGGTATCACTAATTTTAATGAGCCTCACCATTTCGTGGTGGATATTCACATCCTCCAGTCAAGCCGCCTATTGTCTATGACTAACTGAGATTTGTGAATGCATGCAGTTAGCTAAGCGTCTGATTTATTCATCCCTTTCTTAAACTAACCGCTGTTAAGATGTGCTCACTTGCAGTTTGGTGATTTGAGACATTGTTAGTCCATGTGATGATGTCTGATGTTACTTCGCTCACTTCAGCTATACAGCGATGATTCATTTACTGTAGCATCCTGGTTTATGATTGCTGCCCTTGTATCAGCTTTGGTCGTTTTCGATAGATGGTTTTTTCTCTGAAGTGTGGTCATCCGACTTCCCATTTGTCATCACTTATGGTAGCTTGAACGAACTTGCAACTATATGTAATTGCCTATTTTGTAAACTGATCCACATTTTCGTATATTTCGAAATGGAGCGAGAAAGCTAAAGGTTTAAGGGATAATTCACAATGTCAGTTGATGAGCAGACATCGCATGAAGAAGGTAACGGTGAACAAAACGATGAATGCCTGACGCTACTGAATAGGACACGGTGTATTATCGTCCATCCACGATGATCATGAGTCTGACCGGATGGTGCTATGGTTCGTCGCGCTGTTCATCTCAACAGTGACCTGGAATGTCCTAGAAGCAAACACTTATCAAGAATGGATAATATGGTTATAAAGAGGAACTACAGACGTCACGAATACAAGCACGCTGCCATCTCGGACAACGTTCCTAATTGACGATCTGTGTGATCACGAGGTCCCGAAAAAGATAACTGACACCTACCCGCTTGATCCAACGGAATAGCCAGGATCTGCAAATTTCGTGACCACGTCACTGCTTGATCACCTCGTGGATCTACTCGGTTGTTGTTAGTCTCAGTGAATAGTGCCCTGTATAATAAATGCTTAGCGAGCATGCATAGAACGTGAATGAAACATTGCAAACCGTGTGTTTGTATCACTTCACCGATTGCTCCCTCATCCAATGTTTTTCTAACTCTATACGCTTATGAACAGTTATGTTACCCACGCGATTAGGCTATTCGACGTGGGCTAATCGGTCAACAGTATTTCAGTCGATATGTTGGTCACGGACGGACCACGTCTCCGAAACGTAGAGCAAAATAGGTCACATACACGCATCATGCACCCTTCCGTTAAACAGCAGTCGGACCTCTTTTCGACGCTGGAAATGTTGGTTGACATAGTCAGCGCGCGCCTTCGCTGTCCTCGTCAGTGTTTATTATTGTCATAATTAACGTTACAGACTGGTGAGATAATTCTACCGAAGTAAGCGAAATGGTCCACAGTCTCAAACGGATGCGTATAATTGAGAACACGGGTGCGAGAACGTTTATCATATCATAGAGAGTGTACTGCCGTTGTCATGGACAGTCTAACAGACGATATGCACCGGTCGTCGATGATTCTTTGTTTTCTGTTTTTTCAGAGTTTCGTTTCCAGCTTTTACGTCATAGTTTATTTGCTATCACGTAACACATTAGGTCACCTGTGGGTTTGATGCCCTCCCGCTACCCAGACAGAACAAGTCGTGACATCTGGGGCTCGAACGTAGAACGGCGTAGTTGGTAGCCTAGATAGTTACTTCTGGACATAGTTCGCCCATTTGTCGCTGGAGCGTAATAATTTTGCAGAATTTTTCATTTTCTCTGAGATACCGCTTCTATACACAATGTTTTGAACAGACAAAGAAGACAATACTTGGGCGCGGCCGTGTAGCGAACTTACTACGCTGCTCTACGGCGGACAATGCGACCACCGGTGTACTAGCAAAAAGACTCCTTTTTCAAGTAACATCCTATGTAATTTGCAATTATTTATGTGGTTGCGATAAACACTACGCCTGCAGAGCCAATTGATCTATGGGTACTCACGTAGTGAACACACCCCGAAATGGTTACAAACGAAACGGATGGCTCTGACTGCACTAGTTACCTCGCAAGACTGAAATTCCTCCTCGTCAATCCTTAAGCGCGTATCCGAGACAGATCACGTAGTGGGTATCACCAGTGCATCCAGTGTCCTGTTCCGCGCCACAACCTAGTTACATATATGTGTGTGTGTGTTGGGAATGCTCGGAGAAACACCGCACGTATTTTGTTTTTGATTATTTCTCTAAAATCGTTTCATTTTGTTGTTTCTCTTGAGACTTTCAACTAAGCACTACTTGAACGATCAGTTCATGTTTTAACTTGTCTTCATTCGCACTACTGGCGCCAAGTTATTGTGTTCTATACTTTGCTGTCACATTTTAGCCTTCCAAATGATTACTTACTATATGAAACTCGTTCCAACCATCTACATCCGTCACAACGATTCTGTAAGTTTTTTTGATGTCTTCTGTAACTGGTTTTAGTTGCGATTGATATCCTTTTTATTTGCCTGAACATGCTTTGCGTAAACATAGGCAGTGCCAAGATATCACGTTAGTTCCATTGTTGGCGTTCATGTCTAGTTAAGATCAGCTGAGTCAAATTCCGTCGCTGTGTTTAGCTACCCTTATTTATTTGCCATCATTCAACTGAACTGGGGATAAGGGGAAGTTAACGGCACTAAGTTGGATTCCGGCATACTGTTTACTACTACAGATCTAATAATGTTTTATGTGTTACTATACACATAATGGAATAGTACGCAACGGAGGTATCATATCTTCGCTTTGTATAGAGTTTGTTGGTCTGTCTACGTACCTAGAAGGTTGAATCAGTAGCAACAGAATGGTAAACAATTTGGGGCTACTTCTGGCAGCAGAGAGGCATATCTTCGATGTATAATGGGGTCACGTGGTAAGGCGACTGTGGCGGCATAGTGTAATCAGATTTGACTGCAGCGGTTTACTGATTGGAGAAGGTTCAGCCAATCAGAGTTCACGCACAAGGTGCTACAGGCGGAATTATGGTGAAACTGGCGCCAACCAATTATAGGCGGCCATCAACTGCTGTTGAATGCGTATCTGTTTCAAACAACCGAGTTACTAGATGCAAGGTCGTGAAATATCAGCAACAAACTGGCCCATCAGAACGCGAGAACGCCTGTCGCTTAATGATAGTCGTGAATGTTATTCCTCCATAAAATGGTGTTGTTTTCCCCCCAGTAAATTGAGATTGCTGAATGCCGTTCAGATTTCTGTTCTGATTTTCTCTCGATCAGGTAGCTCAGTATGCGACATATGGTTTTCCCAAAGTTACAAGACACGATTTGTCAAGAAGTAGGATGTGAACCGTCTTTGGATATTAAACCGTCGATGTCTGCGCCCAGTCGCACTTATCGAGGTATACTGGCCAATAAGTAACGGTGTTCCCCAAAGACAGATATTTGATAGTTTGAGTTAAGATGGTTCATCCGCTCATTGGTTATGAATACATGGACTTGGATTGTTCGAACATCTACTACGGATACCACCTAATCGTCTGCTACACTGAGCATTCCCTATTGGTGTCGCAATCGGTCAGACGTTTGTTGGCTTAGTACGAAGTTCCCAGATCGTGTTTGTCTGTCGAACCGGGAATCTTGTAACCCACAGTCTGATTGAATACACTAGTTGTCACTTAAGCTCATTAGCATGAATGTTCCTGTCTCTGTTACTTAAGACGTAAGGTCACTTACAGGCCTGTCGGTTGTTGAGTGAAACGTTTCCGTTCCATACGCTTTGTTAATTTCGACACATTTTACGTGCTCTTTTTATGTCTGTCTAACCTGATTGAAAGCACCTAACGACCTGTATTCAGGGTTTGCAAAACGTTGGCATCATCGTTTGCTTTACTAAACTGTTCTTCGTTTAAATCCAAACCGAAAACGAACAAATTTGGCTGTCGATGAAAAATCTCAGTCATTATCGTTGTTTCTACCTTCCTGCGATTTCTTTTCACTTTCCTTGATGTTTCGTTCTGCATTATGTTCATTACAATTGCGAGTGCTAATGCGCGCAATTGGATAGTGTAATGTTAGATGTTATGTGCAATTGTTTTTATACAACATGTAAATACCTTGATTTTACTGCTGGTGTGTAGATATAAGGTTACCATCTAATCGTCCAATTTCTTACCCTTGCTTTATATTTTGTTGTAATACTCGGAATTAGGGGCTTCGAATAGCCCTAGAAATCGTACTCGAATTGAAACCTCCTACGCAAGTAATAAGGAGAAGACCTCGTACTGGTTGCAGTAGGCAGGCGAATTTATGGATGTACAACAGTACTGAATAAATCGCAGTCTGTCATTGATTGATCGTACTGACACATACAAAGTCACAAGCTGTACGGTAAATGATGCAATACAGAACAAAGAAATTGGCGAGTAACGGAAGATGTAACGTTGAGACTGTTCGTCCAACCGTGATGCAGTATCTTTAACGCGACTTTTAGATTGGTCCCCTATTAGATTTTCTATTGTGTCGGGGTTTGGATAAGCGGTTAATCGAGTAGATTTTCACCACAAAACCTCAATTGTGCAAAATCAGTAGGCTGAATAATGCGTAATATGAAGTGAAAGGTAAAAAATTTAACCGACGTAGTCCAGAATAACACCAGAATCAGACAAAAAACAGGAATGGTATGTGAGATGAATGGCGAACTGAAGACAAGTTAATGAAGATGAGGCGAGTTTATAAACAGTGATATGCTCATTGGTTTAGTGAACCAGTAACAGACGAAGGATGACTCTAAAGACTAGCATGTTTATCAGTGAACCGTCTAAAACTAAGTTCTCTTTTACAATCAATATACGACAAAACCATAATTAACCGCAGCTCGCAGTTAATAAGGACGTTGGATATAAGTAATAAACAGATGAAGTAACGTCAAATGCATAACAATAAAGAGACTATCGTATCGAACCGTGAACAATATGGGTCAGAATGTATAACAGAAGGAACGGATAACAAATGAATTGCAGCGTATGAAGAAAATATGGGACCGGTTAAAACTTGGACTTAAATAAGCACATAGTTCAACAATCCACAAACTTGAAATCAGG
>JTDE01000261.1:86368-118874 GCA_014338405.1 Paragonimus skrjabini miyazakii
AACAACAGAATCATCAATCACAACTAAGTTTAGTCAAGACTTCTCCAATGAGCACACAGCCCAGATGCAGTCGTTAAAAAAATATTTCCACATCTTAACAAGTACAGTATTAAACAGAAAATACAATCTACCAGGCAGATCAAATATACACTGTTTATCGAAAATCCGCACTATCAAAAGATGAATGTACTAGATAAGAGAAAGGCGAAAACTTAGTCAAGAAGATGGGATTTTAAAAAAAAACCAGCAAATCTGCTGAACAAAGATAATGTATGTATACGCGTGAATGTATCTTAGTGCATAATTGGTTTGAATGTGCTTAATACCTCCATCAGTACAGACTGATGCCGTGTCGGGGATAGTGATGATAATCGGGAGGCGATCTGTGACAAACTGCATCGGATGAAGGACTCTACATCATTCGCCGATCTTTCGGGCGTACAGGAATCCGAACTTGAATCACGCTGCGTCTCATCCTCCTCTGTGGCTGACACTTGAGTCACCAGCTCTTCAGAATCCGACAGCCGAGGAATGAACAAGGGACGATCAGAGGCGGATAAAGGTGCCTGTTTAAAAATACAATGATTGTATTAATTTCCGTCGAAGAGCAATGAGACTCACTTTAGTCTCATTTGGCAAGCGTCACGTAAACCCAAATTACAGAACCTAATAAACAACAAACCTGGTAATAATTGATAACTTCAAAACTCTGACCAAAGGCAACTGAAGCAGTACGAGATGGGCGTTGACTGGAAAACGTTTCAATACACAAGTTGAGTCATCGTGGTTGAATGTGTTCACTTATGAATCATACGATCGAGGATTCAAGCTTCGATCGCAAAGGACTATTCCTGTATAGACTTGAGTAGCTTGACAGTATCCAGCACCATAAGCGACTGTCATTACGGTCCCAACTGTCAGGACTGCAATATAAAACCTTTGGCCAACAAATTTAAACCGATAACAACTGCTGAGAGAGATTGTCCGGAATTCAGCTAGAACTGCCAGGTAGCTGGAGTCAACAATAATCAGCCATCTTGAATCTATTCGGGCGCATCTGTTACACCACATGAACTGTCGCAATCGGGCGACAACTAGCATACACTCTTTACAAGGTGAGCGCAATTCGCACATTACACTGCATTTGAGAAGTCGCGCAAATATTCGCACACAATGACAAGTAGGGAAGACGAATATGATCCAATAATTGTTGGCATCAGGTTGCTCATCGAGATGATTGGTGTTCTGCACAAACAGTTGACTGAGGGCAAAAACATCGATTAGTGGTGGCACTGCTACTTAGGGATAGACAGTTTCCGAACAGTGTTGCCTGAGTAAAAAACTGCGATCATCATGGCAAAACCGTGCGGCATCTTTGGAACCATGCAACTCTCAAGCAAAAACCAGCATAGCTCAAGTCCTTCATTGCACCTTAGAACAAGAACACAGCATTTTAGCACGCTGTTGATAAGCGAATATAGGGAAGTCACGCTCAGGTCGTTTTACCATCAACTGCTGGCAATCTTTAATGTCAGCATGCAGCGGTAAATCTTCATGCACTTAATTAAGCAAATGTGTCTAGGGAAAGCTTGGTCGAGTTGGCTCGGAAGTACAGTGTAACACATGAGGTCTGTGAAAAGTACCCATACTCTTCCGAAGCGGGGTATACACTGGCACACTAAAGTGGAAGCTGTTTTGTCCCTGTGAGCCTCCATCTAACCTGAAAAACGTGAGATGTGTTCGGAAATAAGTAAAAAGAACGTCTTCCGTTTTTAAGAAACAGTCATGCAATGCTCGTTATATGGTTCTTGTTCGGCGCAAGCACTAAATTTGAATTTGAGAGACTCTATGTCACTAGCAGAAAGACTAGGTCGCCCAATTTTCTTATCAGTTACATATCTTTCTTTCCCTTATCACCACCACCACCAACAAAACATTAGCTGTTTCCATTAATGTATTGGAAGTTAGAGAAAGCTATAGTTTACAGAAAAAAGAGCGGAGCATGGTGGAACTTAATTTCTATGAAACACATGTTTAAACTGGAATAAAACAGTCAGCATCAAAATGCTTACATTATGTAGACGAACAACCGTATTGCCACTGACAATAAGATAACATAAGGGAGACAGCTTTTTGTACTCTTTGTGGTTTCAAATGATCGTCGCCATTTCACAAACTCAGACGAACAATAACAAAAGATATGCTACTAAACCGGAGTAATCACCGTATCCGTTGATATTTTCAGCCACAATTCAGGTATGACACGAGGAAATCCACCAGGAGAGACGAATACGACCTACACTTCTGTGCCCACTAGTGACTGCCTTCATTTTACCCTACCCGATTGGTGATTGGTCATCTCGTATTTCATGCCAGTGGGCTGAGGATCAGACACAGTGCACGGTGTGATAAGCGACGTATCGGCATTCGCAAAGTACAGCTAACCCATCCAGATCCATGCTTTTCCATAGTTTAGGTGGAATGAGCTGAATCCATCTTTAAAAAACCAGCGATTTTTTGGTTTATTAGCTGCTGGCGGCATCCAATGTATGCGAATGGACGTAGATGTTGATAGATAAATACGTTCATATGACTCAGATTGTCAACTCTTACCGGCTGTAAAGGAAAACTGCCCTAACTGTGGTATAATAAATGTAACCAATTTGATGTCAAAGATGATCATAACTGAGTAAAACCATCCTACCCTTAGGAATAACGACTTCCAATTTCAATCCATACATCCCTTTCCGTTACGGCTCAGGTTTCGAATTACATATATCGGCCGATGACCACTATAATTTCATTGCCAATCTATAGAGATATATCTCGTACGAAACAAATGACATGACACCTCGATCTATGACATCATTTGACTATCACTCGCACAAATAAAGGCATTTGTCGGGAAACCAATAACTCGGTATTTCGATCTCAAATAATTCTGCGTCTCGTGAGATGGTGGTACCATACATTGCGTAAACTCAGCGACTGCTTCCACTTGATAAAAAAACTGCTTGTTTACTCCGGGATTTTTATCCGCACATACCATTATGAGTAGGCTCTTCGGTTGACGTGTATACGTCATTAAGTGACCTTCGCAATAAAAAAATTTAATCCGTGTTGTATGCCTACGTGTAGTAAAGATGGCGGTAACGTGCTTATGTGGGTAGTGGTCACACGGTTTTGTCATTACCATTTCTGCGTCTTTTTTCATTAACATGTGGGGGGAAAATAATGTGACAGATCTGACAATTTGGAAGAGACCAAATTGAGAAAAATCTAGAGTTCCGCTGGCTTCGTACCACCAACAAATCGGTATGCCCCGCCACGGCGAGTGCTCTACCAGTTGAGTTACAGATCCACCTTGAAACCTCAGAGATCACACATTTGGACCAAATTACCCACCAAACCCACTGTGTCACACTGAATGCACTAAATGATCCAGAAGACTAACTACCTAAGTAAGATGTTTCGATCCATCAACGCTACCGATGAAAACTTGTCGCGTCTGAGAATGTTGTTTCTGTAGCTGGTTAAAACCCATCCAAAGTCCATATTGTTTCGAATTGGTTCTTCTAAAAATGATGTGATTTCAGGCATCCACCATGCGGTCTTGCAATTTTATCACGAGGCGTGTTTGTATCCTTAAGAACAGTGTCAACTAACACCAGTTAGATGGCCCAGATCTGACGATAAAAGAGCAAATTTCGTACCGGTAATTCGCTGCACTGGCTAAATACCCAGTCACTGAGAAAGAATGGGACAATCTATTACTGTTACTTACTGCTCAGTGCCCCTCGGTTACGTGACTTTCGCTACATACCGTTCACTTACGCAATCCAGATTACCTCACTTAACACAATCCCATCTATGTTGATTGTCAAAGGCCAAAACTGAGCAATCATTTGGAGTAAAGGAGAGAGCCGACCAATCACAACTTCGCCAAAAGATGTTATATTAAAAAAAATACACGTGTGAAGACCCAAGGATGAACAAACTAATACTCATACGAACATTCCTACACTGCGGAACAATTCAGCCCGTCCATAAGCTACCAAATCAACCAGAAAGAGTGAGTTGGTCTTTCTGAGTCACACTGTCGAGGGGTTAGTCAACAGAGGCTTAATGAAAAAACCTTTAATACCTACATTCTCCAGCTGGAATAAGTAGATTTTTCAAGGTGACAATGCTCTGACAGATCGATACAGTTGTGTAGGAGAGTTTAATATGTTACATGATGACAACGCAGTCCTTATTAAGACGAGTTCATACTCAGTGCGTCGTTTATTTCTTTCAAACTGTGTACATTACTCAGAGAATGGCGTTCAATCAAACAAATAGGACAGACAGATGATCGGTTTGTGCGAAAATCAGCCAGTCGAAAAGTAGTTAACATGGCACACTCGGACGATGAACGCCCAAAAGCGAGTGTGAGTAGGGAAGAAGTGCAACCAATCGACAACCGTATACTTTTTCTTGGCAGGCCCGAGACGGCTGCTGGTACTTACTGATCCTAGACATTAGATTCCTTCATCAATGAATATGTACGATCAATGCGGGTTGACTGCTAGAAACTACGCTATTTATTTGTCTTATAAAAAAGTATACGTGCCTCTCATGTTACCATCGCTTCCACTACCAGTCTACCTGGACGGATAGGATTCCAAATTCTCAGCATTATCATACTACTTAGGAACTCACTGCAGTAGTATACCATGAGAGTGTTGTACTGCATCACGCGGCACTATTAGTCAACCCGTAGTATGCATGAAAATAAATGTATACTAACCAGTGACATGATAATTAATCACTGAAAAAGACATACCGATCTGTGCAGAGCAAAGACAGGTGCATCATCCAATTGGGAAGATTCTAATCTGACTTCGGAACTCAGATTGGCTGGTTTTAGTTCAGAAGTTTCTTGTGTACCTTGACTGCTCTCAATCAGCATACACTCCGAGTCGTCTTCAGTAGACGGAGGATCAGAAACTTTGAAAGTCGGATCTGGAGATGTGTTGTCTTGACTAGGCTGCGTATCTGTTATTTCAACCGGCTCGCTGTCCAACACGATCACAGTTGCAGACCGTGTTGAATCAATCCCGATCTCATCCGGTTCCGTTTCAGATACAACTTCAATCGCGTCATTCTCTTCAGTGGACTTAGACACAAACAGGCGACGTCGTTCAGGCAACCGCACCATGGAAGTGACATTCAAAACCGGTTTGACTAAGCTTGTCAGCACCGTTGATGGAGAGGTAACAACTGTTTTGGGCACGATCAGACGACGCTGTGGAGATGTTGACTTTCGATTGCGATGAGTAAACGCGATTGGATCAGAGCTGTCATGCGATACTGTTGGCAACAATGGTGATTCCCATTCATGGGGAGGAGAATGAGTGCTAATTTGATGGGAGGATAAATGGAAAAAATGAAAAGTAACGAATATGGAACAGTGTTGTTGATTTATTCCTGGTCATGAAAAATACTTTCAAGCTGATTTACCGTACGCCGAGGTGCAGAAAGTTGGTGCACTGCGAAGTATCTTGGATGCAGATAATATAGAGTAAAGTCTATAGTAACGTCGTTTGTGAACAGCACAGCAGTTGAAAGGTAGGGTCATGACCGTCGCTGTATGCCTTGTGTTGTGACACATTTCACTACAACTTCAGAAACGCTTATGACAGACTGTTGACTCACGCAGTTTGTCTGCCCTGGAACTGACAACAGTGCTTGTTTCATGTAACCCCAATCGTTGAGTGTTTCTATTGTTGTTGCTATCCCCATGTCCTATATATTCTACTGTTTTACGTTCGTGACTGAAGAAAGTAAACGAAATGTTAAAATCTTGCGATGTATGTCTTCTATCGTTATTTGTCATGACAGACAGATGAATTTACCCAAGTAGATCTAAATCACCAGACGAGCCCACAAGCAATCTACGTTAGCTATCGCACTACAGTTACTGTTGAAGTACTATCAACTGGGAACGGTTAGTGTGTTTCAGCTAATCTGCACGACGACAGATTTGTCTGTAATTATATGCCAAAGCAGTCATAACCAGTAAACACAGGCCTATATTGAACATGTAATGCCGTGATAGCGGAATTCAAACATAATTCAAACATAATTTACTAAATTCAAAAATTTAACGAATACGTTTGAAAAGACGCAGTGGAATCAGCCATGCAATATGTAGCTTCAGATTACACTGTTCAAATTTATCACGCAGAAAAAATGTTTTGTATCTTGTCTTTTTAATCATTTTTACTAACAATTTATTGACTTTCGGCGAAGGAAACTTGACAACGAAAACAAAACTGGTCAAACGCCTATGACCGACAAGTGTTTTATATTATTACTATTATTACTGTCATTATTATTATTATAACCATTGTTACCATATAAAACGGTGGCTTGCGTCAAATGTGTCGTAAATGTCCGTTTCATGACAATATAACAGTGTAGGGGTTGGATAGAAGTCAAAATAACATAGTTCAGTTAACAACTTAAAAGATTATTATTATTATATATATATATATAAATATATTCGATAACGGATCCTGGTGTATATTTGAAACGTCACAATAAATCGTTCACTACTCAGTGCGTGCCCCCTTCAAAATACTTTACATATATATATCTACAAATTCAAAGCAGAAAAAATGATATACCCGGGTGGACGTGAAGAATGTGAGTCATCCAGATCAACGGGAGGACAGTAAGATACAACGATTGATGAACTTGCGGGAGACTCTTGAGTATCGACGGCGACTTCATCAGAATTTGCATTCACAGCTTTCAAATCAGTCGAAACCGAGTCGGAGGTCTGCGTGACAAGCGTAGAGTCTGGGGTGGACAATACCAATTGGACAGATTCGTCGGATTTCAGTGGTGTGGGTAGGTCAGACACGAATGGAGGACTTTCAGAAAAACCGAAGGTGTAAACAACCGGCCTTTCGGCAAAAGAGACACGTTGCACTTTTTTACGAGAGGAAAAATTGCGCATTATGCCTACGTGGAACAGAAGAAGTGAAACAGTATGAATCGTCAGGGGGATAACGAGGAAAAGGATGAGGCATTTGTAAGGAACGTATGAAAATATACAAAATACCCGACAACAATATCACCCATGTGCTCGATGGTGAGGTCAATACGAGTACAAGAACACACAGTAACAAACGGAGCTTGTTAAGGTTGGCGATAAATGATTAAAGCAAGGAAATCGGTTATAGTTTGACAATGTTTGAGACCGACTGAAAATCCACGATTTCAAAACAATCATGCAAGCGATCGGCAAGCACGTTTGTTATCTGAAAGAAGCTTTATGTCAAGAGCGAAACGTAGCCAATGGACGTACCTACTGCTAACAAATTTGCAAACAAACCACACTTCTCCGCTGATTCACTTGACGGCACAATACAGCTGACGTACACGCCTGCATCCAATTTAATACTATATACACTCCGATGTGAAGTCGCACACTTTGGTGTTTCGGTAACCCTCAACATAATGATGCTACTGACCACCTCACGGCATGCGCTACCGAACGCACGTGTTGTATGACTGGATAACATCACGTTGATACAAGCCTAGCTCCCCAGTACGCGAGACCCAACTGGTTGTGTGGATACGATCGCGGTGTCTGAGGCTGCGGGAAAGTGTGGTGCGATACAGGTGGATGTGTTTGTATGTACGGGCAGTTGGAGTCAGCCCATATGAATTGGAACAAACCGAGTAAACAGAATGTGACAACTGATGCAGCAATTAAGAGGTTGAAACAAAGGTTAAGTAGCCCCCAGTCAGGTGTAAGCTAACAGTGAAAATAACTCAAAGTCGATGAGAAAAGCGGGTAGATTGACTGGAAGTTGTTCTGTACGAACTTGTTTAAGGTATTACATGTGGGTCATCTGCAGTAGAGTCCCCAAAATAAACATGATGCAGTGGAATGATTAGTTGATACTTGCCGCAAAACACTGACTATCGACAACATGAGAAGCTGTCACAGATCGTACAGTCAGTCCGATAGAAGATGGATTCGCCATATACATTTATACGTGTTGCATTTAACACTTAAAGACCACAAGAAATGACAAACGTGCCACAGTATGGGAAAAAAGAAGTATTGCATTAGATGAAGAAGTGGACAAATGTGGAGAGATAAAGGAGTTACAATGAGGCACACAGAGACTTGCGACACGAGCACCTGGTCAGATAGCGTCCTCAATCAAAGATGTTCGGTGTCCTTCGGACCACAGCCAAGAAGCCTAGAGCGCACTACTGAAGTAAACTTCAAACTAAGCATTTTTATACCTCGAAACCCAATTTATACGCCGACTAGAGGGCTGCCGCTTATAGCCTAACCCACCACTCGCAAACAAAGCACGATGTGACAAGCGGTGAGTTAGCATTCGTAAAATGTGATCGAGCCCACGAAGCCAGTAAAACGAGATCAGAATGCTCAAACGTCGACACAGTTTATCAGTCGGCAGACATCGCCATTGCTGACACGATGCATAGACGCCTAGAACGTGGGATATTAGTACTTGAGCGTTCAGGCCTCCAGCCAGGTCTGTGCTATCTGCGCGCCTCATCGTATGCAGACGTTTAGTGAGCTGGTGGTAAAAATCATTTTTTACTGCGTCCGGACTACAGTCTGTGGGGACAAATGCCGCAACAACAAACAGACTGCGACTGAAATGAGAGCCTCTCAATTCTCTGACCACACATTCGAATCTGGCCGCGCAAAGGCGGCTGTTGATGGGAATCCAATCAAGCAGTGCCTTATCTGCGTATACACTTAGAGCAATTCGAACACCGACTTGGTCAGTAGCTTGAGCCGCATAGTCTCCAGACAAGCGCACCTTGTGCCCCCATGGTAAAGCGGCTTACATAGACTGGAGATGTGACAGAGAGCTCAAATCCTAACGCCGTGTTTCAGCAAGACAACAGATATCGATAATGATCTCCAAAGTACGTGTAAGAACTGCCTGCTGACCTATTTTCATAAGTGTTCGAACAGTTGTATTTATCAGATGACCATTTCGAGGGGTTAATGCGTAATTCCCATGTCATTCGACCAGTTTGATGTACGCTTGTGCAGCCTTTCCATCTGCCTTCAATGTCTATATCTCTAGCATCCCACATTTCAACAGATACCCGGAACAGATTCAGCTAACGCATGTCCCACTAACGTTGTAACAAAACAGACAGAATACGTAAACTGGTTGATGCGCGCGTTTCGTACCGCCTCATCAAAACCAGAATTACAAGAACATTGACCGGTTTCTTACAGCGTACACGTAAGGATAATCAATCAGCGGCCTAGGATAGATCACATTTGTTTTGGAACACACGGAGATGTCCTGAGTCGACTGATTGCGACTGCTTTAACGAACTGCAAAATGTTTGGATGGGAATGACGTAACAGGATACTGAATACTCAAGCTGGATCGATGACGTGATCAAGACGTGTCTAACAACTGAGAAAACTGGCTGTCTACGTGCTTGCGTGGATCTGTACTGGTTTGATTACATTGAGAGGTTATCAAACAACAGGAGAGAATTAGGATAGTCGTTTATTAATTCAATTCAAAGATGGATTCTTTAAGCCACTCGCGCATGAAACATATGTAGATGGCCATTTTCACTGACTGACAATATGCGACTGGATACGTAATGAAAAAGTACACAGCGTACAGCTACAGATGTAATGGTAACTTATATGGCTTATGGTTTTCAAATTCTGACTAAAAAAAAGTGCACAATTGTTTGCGAAGGATGACCTGGACTGAACATGTTTGTTGCTTCATTTGCAAATCCCCACCGGATGTCTGTAACTTTGGCGATTACCAGTAGTTTGTTTGCCCGATACACGGTTGGATTTCCGCGATCACCAGGCCGATATATTAGTAAACAACAGATAAGTCTAGTGTGAGGAAACACTGTGCTCCAACAACACGCCTGACCATTCGCTATCGTGTAACAAATACAAGTGAGCTGTCAGAGAAAGGTTACCAAAACTGACTACTACGGCTGGAACCTTTGTCGCGTTGAAGGAAAACCACATCTTTCATCCCCCGCAGTACACTTATCAACCGTCAAAACCTTCTTTGCTACCAAGTGCAGCAAATGCTTAAATGAGATACCTTCTGAACGTCTGGATAGTGCTATATTGCAGAGAAATTGGTGTTCCCTATAACTCATTACCGTAGAGCGCGCAGTATAGTTCGTTGGTCAAACAGAAGATCGACATGCCTTTAGGATTGCCCTTCGGATTGGTCAACGGCACGCGATCGTTCTGCTGACCAATGTCTCCTCTGGATTTGTTGTCGTCCGCCCTGCCATCTGGTCGAGCTGGCCGTTTAGTTGAACAAGCGTCTAGCCGACGGCCTTATGGCGAGCAAGATCTTAACCTTCCATAAAAACCTATAGGGTGAACTGATTTAGTTTCGGTACTGTTTGCCGATCTACCCTCTCCCTCCGTCGATAGAAAAAATACGATGACTTCCCAAAGGAACTACGTGTACATTTCAGTGATGAAAGTGGAAGGCCAGACGAATCAATCAAAATCCACCTAGGCATTCACAAGTCCCATAAGGTTATGCTAAGTTGTCAACACCATATAAGTCAGGACAGAAGGCACAAGTGTACTATCATCCATAATGTTCTCTTTCGACAGCCTATAGTGCACCTTAGACAATTGTGTGGTACTCCAAAAGCTACGTCTGTTCAACATAACCCTGAAATCCTGAGTTGTGGTTCCATACTCATTTTCATACATCTTCAAACAAAAGACGAGATGCGGCCGTTGTCTAAAGTGCAGACAGAAATACAAGCATGTAAATAGTCGAATTCTATCAATTCCTTAGAAATGCTACAGAATCTTAAGCAGACATGTTGAATGAACACTGTGTTGGTATTTCTGTTAGGAGTTTACAAATTAATGCCTTGTGCCTTTTCAACAAAATAGAGAAGATTCGAGAGGCATGCAGTGCGTTATGACCATTCATTGTTGACATTACAAAAACCGGGTGTGTGGTAGATTTCAAACATAAAGAAATAACCTAGGCGAGGATAAACGTGTTTCGCTACCAGTAGCAATCACTGATTGCCGGTGTAGTCCTCTGCATCGACAGACGTCTGAAACACCTACGGTAATCGATTCAGTTATCCTAACTTCTGAAACCATGTCACATTGCACAGTTAGCCATTTGTCAATTTTCACCGTTTTCCTTCAGTTTAGACGTTGACTAAATAATGGATGATTATCTACGGCACTCAAAAAGGTCTCGGCGTGGATCAACCTTTTTCTTGGCTAAGGTTTGCTCTTTTCATCATGGTTGCACGGCAATTAGGTATCAGCGCGAACAACTGACTGACATGTTGCTGCCTTTGGTGATGATAATTATTTGTGATATAATTACCACAAATAGTCTCTTCGCTGATGCTTCACCAGTTTAATGGGATTAGTATTCCACTTATGGATGACGTTAACTATCCTGTGATTGACTGCGATACTAGTAAGGTTCATGATTAACTTACATCGATTGCCTCCAAATTCTGTGATGCGATTATGAAAGCCCGTCAGAAGATTTGCGCGGATGAGAATCACACAAATAGCATTCCAACCGGCGAAAACCACGATCAAAGGTTTACAGATCAATGCTTTTTTGTTCGTAGTGACCACGTAATCATTAAATTTGAACTAATAGATGATGTACAGCTGTCCTCTTATGTGAAACTTTGTAAAAATAACAACATGGACTGGATATCCATGTAACGAGCGCTTACATTTATCCGCTGATGATGATTTGCAGTCAATCACACACGCGATTACTACAGTTGTTGACAGGCGTGACTTCCATAGGCAACCTAGACGACCTAATTCAGCCCTGTAAAAGTTACGTATTGCTAGTCAATGTAATTAGCTTGAAATATATATCAGCTAGAGAGCACCGACAACACAAGTGACGAATACTGCTTCGTTTGTAGTCGGGCAACAGCAGTTGTACGAAACGATAAACGTCAATACATATCAGAAGTGACCAAAATGTTTAATAGGAAACCAAAGCTGTTTGACAACACTAGTATCCTGCTATCTAACACGAGCGTCGTACAAGTCAGGTGACCATTTTAAATAAACATATTACTAACGTCCACAGTAACCAATGTTTGAATGTGCGCTATTAGCTTTACATATTAAGTATCTGCATACAAAGCCAGTGAAATAGATGTCCTTAAAACACGTTCACAGTATACACTATTCCAAAGGATATCAACGCCATAACAAGTCCCCCAAATCCCAATCTCAGTTCTTCTCTAGTATCAATGAAGTGTATCAAGGACTCGTCGGAAGCACTATGTGAACTGTTGTTTCGGTACCTCTGGGAGGGTGAACTTTACAAAGCCCGCAAGGTATACACAGCCACCAGTTTACAAAGGTGAGCGCAACGAGCTCTCGAGTCCTAGGTCGACGGCATGGTAGTGTAACGTTTCAAAAACCAAAGAGATATTAACTGATGACTAGTGAGATGAGTATTTAACTCGAAATGCACTGCTGCTTGATAGTCAATGTTGATTTCGAAAGGGATCTTCATGTGTTATCATTTTACTTCTTGTTCAGGGAGAATGGACACAAGTGGTCAGTGAAAGCAGGTCGGGTATTTCTCTAGATTCTTCTAAAGCCATTGACCGCTGCACACGAAGTTCCATGGTAAGATAATCGCCTGCCATCATAACCCACCGAAAGGCAAAATTAACAACGAATTTTCTGACGAGTAACGTAGTATGTCACAGAGATCCACACTAAGATGTTTGTTTTTATTTCTGCATGCTCGAAATCTCGCAGATCACCCATTCTCCGTTAATCGTATATACTAAAGAGAATTCAACATGGAGTACAGAGGATAGTACGGCCAAGACTGAGAGAGGTTTCAAGGCGATTTGAACGATTAACACCGCAGATAACATGACTCCGCTCAACACGACAGTCAGCCACCACTGAGTATCGTCTTGAGGATGACAACAGCGTGAACAGGGCCTACATGTGAACATTACAAGTGATCACAGTCTGTGTACTGGTGACTAAAAAAGTGAATTTGGTGCTTGGGCTACTCATCAGGCAGTTCGAAACGCTTCAGCCAGATCGTTTTTCGATTAGATTCAACGTAACGCTACGTGCTCATCTTGAGCGAAGCATTTAAGCTTACCGTTTTGGTCCAACGAAGGACACTGTTTTAAATGTGGGGGTGCAACGCGCATCCATAAAACGGGTTAGGACACTTTGCTCGCTACTTTGTTCACATAGGTTGCGTGAACTGGAACAAGTTACAATGGAACATCTACTAACCAGATGAGATCTAAATTTCAAATAAGACGTACCACCCGTTAAGTATGCGTTTACCTAACTCAAAAATCCCCTCACGGATTACCCGCCAAAACTACACCATCAAATAGATCATTTTACTTCTACAAAACTCCTTTTCAGCATCAAAATGTGCATCCAAGTAAGAAAGGTCAATCAGAGACCATTGGAGCAACGTCATCAGCAGATGAGTCCGAGCGCATGCTGAATGCATACACATAGAACATTATGCCGAATCTTCAGACAGTTAGATCAGTAGAATCATTGCGGAAAAGAGGAGACGTGTTCAAACTTTCATTTACTGCTAGTCCGCTGTTGTTTATTGCATGCTGAAGTACATCTAAAGTATCTTTGATAAATTAGGACCGAGTTTCTTTTTTGCTCAGTTTCCCTGTAGGATTCTCAGTCATATTACTAGTGAACTTTTAAAAATGCTGAGTTGTTTGCCTCCCAAACCATCCAACGAAAATTTATATGAACGTAATTAACTCTCACATCTTACACTCTGCAATTTTTTTACGAATAAATAAAAATGAGCATCTGCATGCATGGTGCTCTAAAAAGCTTTTCCTCACCAACGATAAATGTATTCATAACATGTTAACGTTATCATGTTTCAATCACAATTCGAAATCCTTAAAGGTCACCGAAAGTCGCACAAAGAGTCCAGATTGAATTCTAATGAGACAGATGTTTTCCGAATAACTAGAAGTAAACAATAATGCCGGAGTCGAAATGACATCTCCCCACTGGTTAAACGAGCGGAATCCATAACATCAGCTCGTCGCTAACGGCATCAGTATTGGAATTAGCCTGTCACAGTGTTCGAAGCCACAGAACGAATGCCCTATTCATAGACAACTGCAAGTGGTTTTGTGCTGCTTATGAGTAAACGAAACTGGTATACGCTGGATCACCATGTTTTCGTATATACGCCATACATCCAAGGTACATACAAAGTCAATAAGTCCTACCGAAAGCAAATATTCCAGGAAGGAAATGAGTCACATATAATTGCGAATGAAATCCTAAGTTGGGACATCTACCTTGGGTAGGTCTATTGTGCAGTTAGTTGCCATGGCAACTTCAACATGAACTGATGCGTGACTCAGTATTAGCCGATGGCGATTCATGACAGCTTATATAAACAGAGTTGAGTCACGCAAACAGGTAAGTTGGTTGCTAGTATTACCTAAGAACAGCACTGACACAACACGAAACGTGAAATTACGAGTTCGTTCATATAGGCTGTGCTGTCCCCTTTCGAAAAACTACCAGAAAGTTCACCTTATTCAAAATTCAACGACTAGCTTCGGATGCCTCTTCCTTGTAGAGTATAACGGCCGCAAATTTGGCAATGGATTGCTAACATTTTGTATGAAAATCTAGAAAAAAAAGTTTTACGATAAGCTTTGCAAGCTAGTCTAGCCACTGCTTGCTTTTTGTGTCAATTCCCGGTAACATATTGTATAAAGTCTTGTAGAACACTGAATGTGATTGAGCAGACTTGTTACTATAACCGCTCTATGCTTCTGAGCTTAATACAGACGACAGTCTTAAGAAACCATCTCACACGAAAAATGCACCTTGTTAGATTGAATTATGATAGGTTATAAAGACGTTATTACTGTCAGAAAGAAAACACACTGGATTACAGCCTGCAGTGGATGAAGTGTCATTATCTGGCCAGTTGATAGGCAAAAGGTGATAAGCCAGAAAATGGAATCGTTTGCCGAAAGCCTGATAACAGACAAGCCATAACCCGCGGTTGATGAAGGAACGCAGAACTGGTCTAACCTCGATGGTGAAAGTTCAAAATAGAACGGGGCTTCGTTCCTTCAAGTTACATCACGGGAAATCAATAAAAAAATGTGGAGTTCGGTCACATAATTGCGGAGAGCGGTTCATATTTAAGAAACCTACCCGAGTCCCTAACTGGCACTGAAAGTTACGGGGTTTGTCGTACTAACCTGTGTAACGTGTCCAAGTGTAAAACTGCAAAAGGTTTGTGAAAAGATTGACAAGGCAGGTCGACATATATCATTGCGTAATGTAAAAAGCATTCAGTTCGGCTGGAAGACAGTTACCCAGGAATGCATAGAGAATAGAAGGACTCAAGACGTCCAATCTGAAAGTTCATGCTTTCGGACAGGATGAATATATCAGGATCATGCAATCACTGAAGATGAACGACCAGATTCGATCCGAGTAAAACGCGTCTTAAACTCCGACGTTATGAAACTCAGTTAGAGCATAAGTAGACAAAATGGAAAGAGTTCTGAAGATTTGGCGACTCTAGTAGGCTTAAACAGAGCTTGCCGAGTGAACGGAACAAAGTCTATTGTTAAAGGAGATGAAATCCATAGATGAGGATGCAACTGTGCTGAAGACTCAAGTCTGATCGGTAACGATGACCAGGAAGTCCATGAAACTGTATAACCAGACAGTGTGGGTGTTGTTAGTTCCATACGCAGCAGCAGACATTGACAACCAGCGTTTGCACAAGAGCGACCTGTTGGCCTTTTTGTTTTAAAGTGCGAACGTTGAGAGCACTTATGTTAATTCAAACTATAGAGAGGCCTGAGACTGGATGGTAAGAGATGGCACATACCGGAACAGTGTTACTATGATTACCTATATCTACTGTGGGACGTACACACTAATCACCAGAAATGGGGATCGGGAGGAGCCTGAGAGCTAAATTTGATAGGACAGTGGAGAGGGGTTAGCAGTAGCATGTTTTCGCCTATTCATCCTGCTGTATGCAACAGATAGGGTGACCTGGTTTATACTGCGAGACGGTCGATGCAGTATGGAATTAACAGTATTGTGAGTATTCATAGTTGTGTGTGAGCTGAGATACTGCCGGAATTCCCAGACGAAGACAGAAGAGAGACCATGGTCCTCAACCAAAACCTTCCATTCAAAGGCTTCTGTCAGTGCGTATAGTTCACTAATAGCTTACTTGACATGGCGATTCTGTCGGTGTAAGTACCATACCTTCCACATTGGCTCAATACGTCTTGAAGATGACCAAGCCGTCACAGCGCTTCAGGGTCCAACTTCGTTATGATGGTGTAGCTGCTGTCGACGCAGAAAAAATGTGCAAGAAAACAGCCTACCTATAGATCCCAAATTACGCGTGCAGAGATAACCAAACAGAAACGTTGCGAAGCTGATAACTTTTTTGGTTTTAACTCGTTGTGGCTTAACTAAGGCACTACTTCTTATTGGCTAGGGACAGACGAAAAATAGCAGTCAAGGTCAATAAGCGGTCAATCAGCACAATGGACCAGAAGTCATGTAACTTAAAGCACATTGAAGGTTACCTAAGAAGAGTTAGCGGGGTTTCTGTTCCACTCGATCAAATAAAAAGGTCTTCTCTGGAAAATAAGCGTTCAAGGAGAGGAAAGTGGGATCCTTTGGCAACAGTGCCGAACGACACGGTTCAACAATTGCGAAAAACTTGTGGATTTCAAACTGTCTTTCTGCAAATGTTTTGATGTAAGTATGCACCGTTCAATATTACATAGGAATTAGTTTGACCCCAGTCTTTACTAGGGTTCTAGCATCCATCATACTTCGTCGACTCACTGCAGTTGAAAACTGTTAAAGCCTGAGATCAGTGTCGGTCCGGAGATAGGCGAACAGGTTATAACAGCTGGTAGAAGTAGATTATATCTGTCAGTTACACCTTACCAATACCTACTTCGCAAACTCATTGAGTTATCCTTCCGGTTCATTTGATGACCGCTCAGTCATAACAGCCATGAGTCTAACCGAGAGGTACTATGTCTCGGACGGCTACTTACCCTAACAGTGATATCGAATCACCTAGATGAAAAATACCAGAAGGAGGAAAAATGATAGAATAGAGCTAAGCGGAAGAAGACCAAATGGTGAGAACGCAACCTTGCCAGTGATTGTGGCATACAGCCATCTCGGGTAGCGGCTCTAGTTGGCGATTTGGATGATCATGAGAACCTCAGCCAGAAAGACGACAGCTACACATTTCACCGAATAGAACAGTCACAGGCTTCAGGGTCCATGACCACGTCGTTGCTCGACTAACGATAGTCAAACATAGCAAGTCTGTTGACATCTTCGACGCGAAGATACCACTTTTCCGAACCACAGAGTAAAGCAAAACGTACACAAGCATTATATACCCCCCTCCTTTCAGCAACAACCAAACGTCTTTTCGACGTCACAGATTGGTAAAGGCAACTCATGGCTTTGTTGCCCTTGCTGATGTTTCATCAGTAATATTGCAAGCTGATGAGATTGCGCTACCCAAGTACGCGAAATTGTCCCCAGTCTCAAGTGAATTGTCTGCAATGAAGAAGGTAGGAGTAAGAATGCCCTAATCTTGAGATAGCACTCTGCACTTTAACGGTGCGAAGCCCATTCCATACAAATCAGCCCGGCTACTTATCTTGTTCAATGTGGTCTGCATGTCTTCCATACACCTGCAACTGTAAAATCGTCAGTAATGATAGGCTAACAAAACATAAATGCGAACAACCAAATTACGTGGTTGTGTGATCGTGTGAGCAATGCTGAATGTGTTTGGTACAATGCGTTATCGTGGCTCAGCAAAGACCCGAGAAAGCGGCAGTAGTAAATACTGATGTTACCACGATAGCAGGACCGTGCGAAGGGCCTACATCAGACGAATATTTCGACCCAGCCTCCCAGCAGCGACTTACTGTCAATCATTTCCTTTCTGGAATGTTTGTACTGTTTGGAGGGAGTGTCCCTAGATAGAATACCTGACAGTGAGTGAACGACGTAGAATTCCGCCCCCAACTGCACTCATGATAAAATCCGGCAATCGTCAAGAGAAATGACAACCGGCAACGAACGATGTCATGATGCCTCACGGAAACCAAGGAAATGAAGTACAATCAACGGGGACATACTTAGCGAATTAATGAAAACAAATCAACACCATGGTTGATCTGGGAGTGCATGTCGTACGCCAAAAGATAGCAAATGACTGATAACATAGTATAGGTAACAATCTTCAGAGTTTCTCACCGTACACAGTCAGTGAGTGATCGTATAGAAAACGGTCACCGAAGTTCACGACTCATATCCATCTCAGAGCAACAGAAAAAGGAAACATTCTTACCGGAAGGAGAATCTGTAATCAGACTTTGTCCAACAGAAGGCGAGATCGCGGTAGGACTGTTTTTCCCCTCAGGAGTTGTTGGTTCGGACAGTGGCTCCGAACGTTTGTGACGTGCGTTTTGTTCGGCAGCCTTCTGAAGGCCGAGTACAAGCATTCGCTGTGCTCGACTTGAAGCACCTGATGAGAACGAATGGAGAACAATAGACATGGATAGTACAACATAGAATTCGAAAGTGAAACGAAAGTGTAGACATGCATCCACAATCTGTAATGAGGTAATAAACGCCGAAAATAAATCAAACAACTGAGCAGATGAGTTGTGTCAATGTAGACCCAAGATTATAACATACAGTGTTCAGTGTTTTACGTAACAGCGTTTGCTGCTGTTGCAAGGAACAATAGATTATATTGAGACAGATTATGATAAGACTGTCTAAATAAAGACAATGCAAGAAGAATAGAAGGAGCCAAAACAGAGCAACGATTGCCGCGACTTTATGGATAGGTAAGCTACTCACCATAAATTTATAAAGCCATATCCCACCGCGTCTGATTGTTCAGACACCCCAATTATTATGGATTTTTTGACCTCCCGAAAAACTAATTTGGAAAAACAGATCTATAATTTAATCAAGTGCAAACGGTTACTTTTGTGACACTCGGTTTCAGGCACGTCTACGCGACCCTCAAATCAATGGTGAACTCTTGCTAAGTGATAGTCACAACAACATTACTCTACTGATCGATCTAAAAGGACGTATTGAAGACCAAACACACTTCGAATCAGAGGGCTGCAGCGATTGACCGGGGCAGGCATTGGAACCGTTAGCGATGGCGGAGTTGTCGGACATGCACTTTTAAGCAGGTGTGCAATAGTAGGTGAAGTTGATGTGTTTTCAATCCTAGCCAGACGAGGAGATTCACGGGGGTTGAGCGTTGAGTCGGATTCCAATATTGGTAATTCATGATCTGTCGATTCTAAGAAGAGTAAACCAAAAGCACGGAAAAGAAATAAACGTCAGAAAAAACCCCATAACATCGAAAGTAACGATGTGAAGAACAACTGTTTTCAATAATTCCTTCTCAAGTCAATACGATTACATAGATTTCAGCAGGACGTCATAAGACAGAGCGCAAAAAACAAGGACTGACTGTTCGCGAGTGACAATAAAGGATAATACTAGACTACGCACACAATAATTGGCCATGCCCAGGCCGGACGTTGACTAGATGTTACGTCACACGGTCAGGGTAGAATGTTTGTATGTGGTTAGATTGGATGTGATTGATTTGTGGCCACGGAAGACTGAACTAATTTCTTTGGAGAACACAGGTTAGGGTTGCGTAACCTAATAGCAATCGATTCGACGGTCGCCAGAATGCGCTGACGGACTGCTTTTGGTCAAACAGTCAATTATTTTTTGCACTCTGTCTTTACTGTCACTCGCAAACCGTCACTCCTTGTTTTTTGCACTCTGTCTTATGACGTCTTGATGAAACCTATGTAATTGTATTGATTTGAGAAATAATTACTGAAAACAAGGAAATAAACATCAACCCAAGATAACTCATGCTGTTGTGAAACGCACTGTGAACAATCAACTTTCAAATAATTTGAGAACACATATGTGTATATGTGGAGATAAATGCAAATATGGACAATTGTAACTAATGAAGTGATGTCAGCTATTGTCTGTATGCAGCGCTCAGGTAGGGCGAACGGTCAAAGACTATACTGAGGATGTTTGACACATCAATTGGAAAGATCTTAACTAACAAACTAGTATGCTATGAATTTCAAAAAATACAGAAATTTATTACAGTAGTTCACCTCTCTGTTTATTGATCCCAATCACCAATGGTACATTTTATGATAAAACAAAAAAAAGCAGAATACGAATGTGTGTGCAGTCCGTGATAGTGGAAATAAATAAAAACGTGAATAGGTTCGAAATATGGTTATTAGTGAAAGTTTACTATATAGTGGTGATATTCGATTAGTGTACAAAGCTATATACACTAGAACAAACGACTAAGCTCAGAATCAATGAAGCTGAAACTCTATCTGAAACCAAAAGGATGAAGTAATACCTTTAGTTTCACTGTTGGATGTTGTTCCCAGGGTATGCTGCTTGTCGGACGCGACCAAATCCAGTTGAACGGACGTATCCGGAACCCATGGTTGGGATTTTTCGCACTAAAAACACAAACAAACATTCTATGAGTATCAAAAACCGGTCGATAACGTTTATACTTATTGTGTAACTAACAATTTGAAACTAAGAAGAGCATAGTACGAAAAAAAGGAAGCCCAAATCCTATGGCGAACCAAGCGAGTTGAACTAGTTAGAATCGAAGAAACAGGCCCATATCGAACAGTGTGTTACGAGATCCAGAGCTCGAGAGAGAAATTTCTGGTCTTCTCTTGCAGACAATAATTTCTGATCTCAGTGCACTGGCCCGAGTGCCCATGAGGCCACTTCGAAAACTTGACTCTCAAACGTACTCCCCAACTGTGGTCGTTCGTCCTCAGTTTATCCTATTGGCCTATCACCATCAACATGGTTACACCCTCCATTTAAAGGGGAAACAGGAAAAACAGCGACAATATCCAAGTCAATTAAAACCATTTACTCACAATATTCCACAATATTTCCAACTAAAGTTCAGGCGGATCGCGAGGATCTCAACTAGGGAGACTCAAGCGATCTACAGTCTTTAACTCACTAGCGGCCGTTTCTATTGTCCAATAACAAGTTATCATGCCTATAAGAAGTTCAGGGATTTGGATTACTTCAAAGTGGGCCAGCCGAAAAGTTTGTCTGAATGCGGAGGCTGCAATTATGTGACCATGTAGCGCGACCGTAAAATAAAATGTTTCAAGTGTGCAACCAATAAGGTCAAGTAAGACATCCATGTCACTCCAAAGATGACATATAGAATACTACCTTAGATTTGAAGAAACGAAATCCGATTGTACTTCCTACGCTAGCGTTATTCCAGATACAACTTACGAAGTACACAATTTGGTTCACATTCACCAAAGCTCAGTTGCACCACTCGCTTCGTCTGGTTTTACACACTCATTCAGTGATTACTGTTTCCACAAACGAGTGATGACATCTATAACGATCGGAACATATAATTCAAACACGTACCCCGTTGACAGGCATTGACCTAATGGCTTCATTTTTGATAGTCACGCTTTCTTGACTATTCACTATTGGTTATACTTTAGGATTCGCGTAATCATTTTCGGTCAACTGTTTTAATATGAACGACGAGCATAAATAATGAAATTCTTTTGCATTCTTGATTAAAGTACAATAATAACCAATCCAACTTTGTTTTGATTTTTTGTTACCTCAATTCAGTGTTCGAGGGAAAATGAACAAACGAATGTCAAACAGCGCTGACCTAGACTAGTTGAAACCATTAATACTATGTTTCAATAGGAAATACATCAAGACGTAATTTTTAATGCAAACAAACTCCGAGCGAATGGAAACAAATGTATGTGAACGATTCAATGGATATCCTATACAGCACAGTATAAGACAGTCACTTACTGTTTGGTTGATATCGACTTGCACTGGCGATATAAGAACCCTCAAAGAAGACAAAAAAGAAACAATACTTTATACAATATATAGAATATAATTACAAGAGTCACAATTCATTCATACCGTGCGTCGTAGAAGTCGCACCTGAACAGCGCGATTGTAAGAGATATGCAAACACAATTACGACAGTAGAGACAGGAGCAAAGCGCAACAGCTGCTCATAATGTGACTGAAGTTGATGAATCATCAGTGTTCTAGTTGACAATTAACTGATTGTAAGATTAGTGATGAGTAGTCGGGGATTTGGTTAATTTCAAGTTAAACATCACCTACAATTGATCGCAAATGTCGCATTTCCATAAACTTTCCAGTCGGCCCCTTTCGAAAAGAAGCACTAGACTCTAGTTTCGGTTTCATTAGAGCTTGTCAGTAGCGCATATCCTCGCCACTGCCAGGACTAGAACCACGTAAGATAACAGCGAAATTCGCTGTGCATACTCACAACTGACGAGTTACCCGTCAACTGAGAGCTGTCGCATCGATTGGCAATCAAGCGTACTACTTTTTCGTGATGAGACCGTCTGCCCGCGGCGGAAGCATATGTAACGACTGGTGATCGATTTGAGCAAGATTTCAGTAGCAAGTATTGCAGTTATTTCGGTAGGTGCTTACCTCAACTGGTCGCATGTGTGTGTGTGTAAATGTGTTGTATGTATTACGCGACCGAACCGGTCGATTGTGATTTTTAGGATACACAATATACAATATAAGACGTATAAATAAGTCAACAACTGGTTGCTTAATTTGCGACTTCTACATTGGAGCAGAGATTGAGAAATCTTCTTGGTGGGCACACCAAACACCCCGATATAAACAGTCTAAGCAAGTAAAAAAACAAAACCCGCTGGTAACTCGAAAGTTTTCACCTCTGCCTACAGTGTGCAAACAGAGGTCAAGCGGGCTGTAGCCTGGAAATCTGGAATTGAACTGAAATAGAACGCTAGCAGCTGTTCATTAGTTTCCGGTTATATGTAATTGTCTCAAAAACTATAGTTCATATTTAGATAGTTGATAACGACAATAGCATGATAAATAGATGGTAAAAAAGGTGTAACGAAATACGTACAAAAAAAATAAATATCTTAAGGAAGAGTCAACAACTTGATGAAGATAGACACGTGATTGACTTCGATAAACTACTAAAGTTTGATAATGCTACTATCGGCCAACAACACGGATGATCTCGCTGTCCTCAACCCGGTAGTCCTTACCCAGTGGCTCGATCACAAAGCTTCTGTAGCCCACGCCCGTATCATCTGCTGGTCCTTATGAGAGTTGTCTCACGTTGTTTGATGCGTGATGCAGGGAATGACCTACTGAAATACGGAGTACGTGGTCTAACTCGCATGCACTGTTTATTTTTCGTATCTGGTATCGGCCACGAAATTAAAGCACACTTAACTGTGCTGTGGTACGGAGGAAAAAGGAACGGATGAAAACCGAAAATTCTACATGCCCGTTACGTGCAAATGGGTCAAGGCTCTGAACATTGGAGAAGAACGGATCATATACGCAATTTATAGACAGTACACGTAATCGACAAATGAAACCTTTATGACGTCACTCATGACAAAGGTATGCAAACATATTACAAGTTCGCATAAATCTCATAGAGACCCCGCCAGCAACAGTATAACTTTATAAGACTGCACAAGTGAAAGAAATCTGTAGATCGAAAACATAAATGGGGTGAAACCATTAAGGTCGACTCCAAAGGATCAAAACATTGTCAACAGATCAGAGGTGGAGTTTATTCTGATTACGGCGTATGTGGCTGAAAATAATGACAGATCCAAACTGACTACCATTTAAAATATTTGCCAAGAGGAACAAAATTATCAATTACTCGTTTCGTTACATTGTCCAATCAAACCACACTACGAGTTGAGAATCTGTGGTTAATATCTGGCTTACTCGGGCTTTTGCATGTCACTTGCATCCGTAGGAAGTAGGCCACTCGCCTCCACAACGGGCTGTGCCGTTTTCTGCGACAACACAGACAGGTCAACTACATCTGACTGGATAGGCCGGATGATCTCGGTAACAGCTTCGGAGTTAGTGATGTGCACATCGGACGAAACATCCACATCAACAGCACTGTCTGATGTGGACTCATGTGGCACACAAGAGCGGAACTGATCCCATGACGGCCCGCTTAGTCGGTGTTGGGATTGAGACTGAGAGTCGCAACCGGATGACTGTTGACTTAGATCCAGCTCGGTGTAAGTAATGGGCAAATAGTCCTCCCTTGACAAATGAAACGATGGATGTCAAACGTAATTAGCAGAAAAGTAATACCACTAATATTTCAGTCAATTTGGCAAATACTAGAAACAAATGAAAAGATGTTAAAAGAACAACAGTTAATTTATGTAAGCACAATGTGTGTACGCCTTCAGAAGAGAGAGAGAGAGAAAAGCAAGTGGCGCCTCGAGAAACGTAATTGTAATTCAGCAAATAGCGCACCAATACAAATCAGAAAGAGGACAATAAAGAGACGAACACACGGCAAACAGATCAGGATGCTCAGAATAGAAACAAAGAGGCAGCAGATGAGATTGACCAAAGAGTATGCTTACAGCCAACAAATTAACCCAATCGCAAATGAACAAAGCCTTCAGCTCGTGTCGTATGCACTGGAAGTTAGAATACTGACAGAAGGTGAAGATGGACTAGACGGAATGAGTTTAAATTCAAACACAAACGATCATAACCAACGAATAAAATGATAGCACTAAAGAAAAAACAATATCAATACAACAGACGGAGTAAAGACAATACCTATAAATCGATAAAAGTGCCAGTGTAGCAACAAAAGAGTAGATGGTTATTTCAATCAGCCACATGAGTTGTTGGATTGAATCTACGCCTTGCTACGTTCTTATGTTAGGACAACAAACTGACAGCGGACCAGTTTAAGAGTGCAGCAATAACAAGCATTGGGAAGCAGAAGTAAGACGGTTGATTACCACGTTAGCCAAGCAGATATTTTTTTAATAAAAAACTGAATCGAAGAATGCAAAGAACAAAGTAGGCAGAAGGGTCGCCAAAATTCACAAACGGCGCATACGGTAGCTTTGTAACTGTGAAAGAAGTGAAGCGCATACATTATGAAAAAATTCCATGACTTGTGTAACACATGTGACAGTGACGACTGACGTATTCAATCAGCACGAAAACTATTCAGAATGAAATGGAAACAAATTATTTCTGGACATCCTCGTTCTAAAAGCTAGCCAGTAATAGTGTAGCCAAAAAGCGACCAATAAAGCACAATCTTCATTGTCCGACACGCTAGTTACCATGTTACGTGCGTGCACGGTTTTATGAGTCAGAATTCCAGACCACAACAACCGCCTCGGTTTCTGCTCACAAGTTGTATGCACTTCTGTCCAGTTTACGTGCTCGTCCGGTCGCTTGCGTTGTCCGCCGCCTAGCCACTGTGGGGTTTGACCGTACTGCACGACCGTGTCGATATATTCCTGCGAGTGTTAGGATAATCGTGCCTCCGATTTGGTCGTCTATCCTATTTTGCTTGTCATGTGGTTAATAAAGTATCTGTGGCTAACCTTGTCGCGCATGCAATGACTAACCTTTTAGTTTGAAACCAAGAATTATGTATGAGGGCATCTGTGCTCCACAAAGTTGACAGCATAGTGCACACATTTGTAGTTATGACACGTAGTTGTGGCAAGCCATTTCTGTGTTCCATCGAAGGAATCGGGTTGTAAGAGCTGCTAAGCCAGAGGGAAGATGAGGGGCGGATATTTGGTAGTGAATGTGTTGAGGTTTCCTACTATGCGACAGCAAAGGAATGCGCAAACTCGCCTGCACAATAAGGTAACCTGACGTTACTAAACGAACCTCTGCACCGAAACTGATAATAAGCTAATCTAAATGTGAGGACGTCACCAGATTGTCATAGTAGCCGTGAGCACAACCCATCTGGATATTAAAATTATTGAGTAAGGCCGATTGCACAGAACGTCACGATGGGTACGAGTTAGAAGTAAGATATACGAGCGTCACCTGGTTTGTCCTCAGTGGGCCAATAGGTGCACAATATGTTTGCTGGTGCCAGTGTACTTACAAAGAAGTGACTTAAACAGCGTTTACATTTTCTATAGACGTACGATTGTTGGCTTGCTTTATATACAAATGGGCATCTCAACCAGTACATCTCAGAAGGCGTAAGATTAAATCATATGGTTCGTAGTAGAGCATTCAAAGCGTTTGTTCAAAGTCCGTACGTACATTGGATCGTCACCTTGGTTACGCGCTCAGTCGCTTGACCCGAAACCGAGAAATCAGAAGCGACGCGGCTGCCATAAAACGAGCGAGACAAAATTAGGCCACAGAAGCTCTAAATTTATAAGACAAAACGATTACCACAGATGGCCGACAGGTACAGGGCGAATCACATGAAACAGTCATATATGGCAGCACGACCTCAGAACAAATCACGTTACAGGGGGCATCAGAAGGCAACGCGAGAAAAAACACAGCCCAGATAACGCACAAGCGTTCGACCACACACCTGCACTCTGATTGGCTGAGTGGGACCATACCATACGAGCTGGGCCGGCCAATCGATGTGGCGTAATGCGTTCTGGCTGTCCCACTAGGAGATGCGCCTCCTAACAATGTACACCTCAGGATGGTTAAAAAAGGATTATTACCTCACACAATGATATCTGTACGACAAACCCTAAGCCGCTAATTAGTAAAACGCAATGAATGCACGAATGTCGATTTTTTTTTTCGCAGTTCCGGGAAAAATACATAATCAGTGGTGAATGGACTACAATGCATAGTTTCCACAGTACAACGGCATAATGCACAATTGTAGTCGATACAGGTTAATTTTGAGCTTGTGGATGTATGTGACCTTATGCACTTTGAGCAATATAGTACGCACACCGAGTAAGGTCGTGTAAATGTGGCCAACTTCACCCCTGAGCTGGAGTATAGACTGGCCAAGGTAAAGACTGATGATTGTCAATCCGTTATCTCCTGTTCGTCTTCCCATGGTGTGAGCGCATTTCTGTGTAACACAACCTAGCTAATGATCACTGCCTACCGGTGGAATTTGCTACAATCACACCAAGCTGACGTAGTCAGACAGAGAAACAAATCAGAAATCATGGTATTAAGATGGGAATCTTCCAGCCATTCGGTCACCAACTTCATAGGTGCCGCCTTTGGTGTGGACGGTAGCGATCGCATGACAGTAGATGTAGAGTAGTTGAAGTTCAGCAGAACTATTTCAGGTGGTGATAGATTCATGTGGTGGGCGAACGAATTACACTTTTTAACAAAAAACAGACCGGGTGGTTTTCAGCCCTCAGCCTGCTCGTTTTTGACAAGTATGGTTTAAAAAACATACACTTAGACCTGCTTCATGCCCAACGATATGACCTATCTGAGGAACCAAATAGCATAGACTGAATAAAGCAATCTGCTCGTGCTTGATAAAGTTAACGAGACTCCGGTTCGTTCTCGATCTAGTGGTGTGTTTGACAGAAATCGAACCCTCCTTCTTGTAACAATTAACACGGAAATCTCGGTTCCGAAAAATACCACAACGGTCCCGTGATTTGCTCCCAAGACAAGCCAAAAGACGCATGCAAAAAATAGCTTTATTCCACCTCCAAAACGTGTGACGAATCGAAAAAATAAGCTATTCATATGAAGCATAAAATAGAACGACAGTTACCAAAAAAAATTGGACGTGTGAAAAACTAACCAAGGTTATCTCTCGACCGATCTGAACAGTTCCGCTAATTCTGATTGAATCAATCGTTTTTTTTTCTCGGGGATGGAGACGGTTTTGGACAGAAAAAAGTGGACGCCTTAACACGGCCACAGTCACTGGTGTAGGATTGACAACCGACCAGAACATAAAATCGTAGTTTTGTTTAGTCCTCTTAGTGTGTGGGTTACATGAGGCAGGATGATAGCAGCTCGTAATTCGCACTAAGCTGCACATCGGATCTTACTTAAAGACTGAAGCCGCAAGGTTGGGCAGGTTAAATCACGTTGAACATTAACTGAGAAAAGGCTCGCTGTAGTGTAGGATGCAAGTGGTTTGTCACAGTGACTGCCATCCACTACGTTCGCAGACGGTAGAGAATGACCTGAATTCAGACTGTGAGCCGCAGGTTCACAATCGATATATGGGATTGGTCCTTGGAAAAGAGAATCGCCGTTGGAGAGAGGACTACACACTATCGGATGCGAATATTCTTCAACGAAGGTTAATGTTTTTGATCACCGCAATTCCGTGCGAAGCAACACGGTTGTGGAGAGTAAACAAACTGAAACAATCAGGCGGAGGTATCCGCATTAACTGAGAGTGGCGGCAACTAAATAGAAGAATCGTGACGATGAAACAAAAAGCTTAAAGGTTGAACAAGCCAAAACCCGAGATGACTCACTTTTGCTCCCGAAAATGTTCTTTCTGATGTGCAGTTAAATTGCGGCGCCGTTTTCGTGGATTATCCGGAACAGGAGGAATAAAAGCAAACTGGAAAGGGATAGCAGTAAGAGGGATATTAATCATCAGGTGAGCTGTTGTTGAATTTTGGAGAAATATTTTATCAAAATAAACAGGTAAATAAACAATACATGGCGAGATGAGGGAACTGAGTCAAATGGCGGGTTTTCGAGGTCACGTAATGGATTCGTTGCCCGGCTGGTATAGAGTTTGTAATGCACAGAGACATGTAACTCTGATTGGTTGTTCGAACTGGTTCTCAGACTAACTGCGACATTACTTGTTGGTAAAAACAAACCTGGCCACTTCATCACCAATAATTACATAGACCACATGACGCTAGCGAATCCGATACTGAATGAAACTTCATGAACATACTGACTCGCCAAAAAAGCGGGCCATTTGCCACAGAAAAAGATGTTTGGGAAAAAAATCATCACACAAAAACTGCTTCTAACTGAGGGGCATCATCGTGCGTAATGGCCTACCTGAGTCAGGGATAAAAACGACCAGGCCGTTTATTAAATGGAATAGAGGTCGAAACGACTCTGTTTATGTTAGCTGTATTCGCTCAGTCAGCTGCTGCATTACCATACATATCCAAACTTTGTAAGTCAAGATGAGTGCGTAGCTAAGATAGTTCGTACAGATTGCTACTTCGTCAGTCTAGAGCGACCAATCGATTAGCTTCTGGTCAGATGTTTGCTATCATTAAGGAGCAAACCTCATTTATGTTGACAGATTTTAGTCCAAGTACTCAAAAATACTTGACAAGGGGAAAATGAGCTCAGAAGTAAAATAACTACCTACTGGTAAAGGTCCCTTCAAAGTTTATCAAATGTGAGTTAAACTGGGCAAATCCGGGGAACATCTATATACTGTTGGGTAACAAAGATAGCCACGTGACCTGACAAATCACAAAGATGACTATCATTGGTGTCGAAATGTTGAACCGTAACCGTGAATGGCAGACAATTCTGTCTAGGCTCTTACTAAATCCTTTCATTAAGCTGACGCTGCATAGACAACTCATCCGCTAAATTCAACTTAAATCTAACAAAGCAAACTGGACTGACCGACTAGTCCATTCAATGTGCTACATAATGAAGAAACTGCAGATTAAGGAAGAACAATACGCGCTATTTTGAACAAGAAATTTGATCCGATTTTAAGGACGTCTGCAACAACGATATTTGTAGAAAAACTAAATCCTAGTGTAAACAGAGGCTCAAGTAATGACAAAAAAACTTAAACCAACTTGCCCGCGTTCCATAATCGATACTCTTATTCACGTAGTTACTTCATTGCTTGATGTGATCTGATTTCACTGGCAAGGAGACTCCAGTTCAGACTCTCAATGATCCTAATATTCAGTCTTCAACCACTATTTTATCAACCAAAGTTGAGTAATTCGACTTAGTGTTGTCTACGATGTAACCAATCCACGTCCACTTCTGATTACCCCTTATATTTGAATATGCAGATGCTGTTATAGGTAGATAGAAAACCTCTAATTCTGCTTTCCTAATCCGGTTCATCCGACCTGCCAAAATGGTCACAGCCTCGATGCCTGTATCTAAATTATCGCTATGGTTGTGTTTATGAACAGTAATCAATTTGGGGGACCCTTTAGTGACTTCCCACCGTTTCACACAAACAGCAAAAGTTTATCATGACTTCGTTCCATTGGGTGTACGTCGCGCGCTGTGTTAACGAATCGTGAAAACCAGAACAACATGTCTGGGCGGCACTGAGTAGTTCCAGTTTATTGGGAAGAAACAGCATCTTTTGTGGAGGAACAACAGTATTCACGATTATTGTTGAGCAACAAGCGTTCTTGCATTTCGACTGACCAGTTCGTTGTTGTGTTGTTCCACAACCGTGAATCTAGCAACTTAATCGTCTGAATCTGATAAGCATTTAAACGGCAGTTGATCGCCCTTTTTGATTGGTTGGCGCCAATCGACCACAGTTACGTGTGCAGCAGTTTGTGCGTGAACTCTGATTGGATGAAACTTATCCAATCGGGAAACCGGTTCAGCTCAATCTCATTACAGTGTCTACGGGTCAGTTTGAGCAAAAGTATGGCATGATCAACGAAGTCAGAAAGTCAGCATATGTTATGTCTTGTGTTGAAAGTATCTACCCATTCGGTCAATTTATTACTGCAAACGCTTTAATTCAATAAACGTAGTGTCCATCTACTGTTTTCACACATATGTCATCGAAAGCATTTTTGCGCATGCTGCCAAACCAATAAACTTTCGATCAAACTACAACCAAACTTCCCGAAACAATTACCTGAGCTCGTGGTTTCTCAAAAAGTTACAACGTGCGAAAAATCTGCAACCAAAATTCAATTTGACATGACTCACTTGTAAGTCGGAATTCTCTGTACGTATTTTTACATCGTTAATAACATTAAAGTACAAGAAATTGCTCGGTCTTATACTTCAGTGATTCGTCGTTTGGCTCGACCTCTACATATGTCCGGTTTTCTTCTAACTGGATTTGTTGAAAAACCGAATCAACTGAAACTTATTGTAGCTATTTATTAAATTAGACACGACTACCACTGTGATCGTGTGGTACAAGCTCACGAGTTAATTGGTTTCCATCTGCCAAGGATGCGACTACGTGAAGAGTTGAGAATGCATGAGTTATAATGTTGATTTGAAAAAATGAACTACGGACGCCGTAGTTGGATTTTGCGTGCGATTCACCTTCTTAAATCATTCAACTATTTCTAGTAAACAGTAAATTAGCAACCTCTACACTCAGTTTCTATAATGAATGTAGATAAACCTGGTCAGGATAATCCTTGAAGCACCATTTATGCAGAGTACGAAAAATCACAAAGCTTATTGTTGATTCGTTTACCTGGGCCGATTCCTCGAAATCGATTGGCAAGGGGGCGCGCAACACACTGTCATCCTCTTCCAATTTCAATCGAGGTCCAACACTAGTCGGATCCGAGTCGGACATAGTTCGTTTACGTGCTGTCGCCGGATGGCCGATTCTCAATACCGGTTTACAAGACTTGTCTGCATCGCCAGACTCGTCCAATTGGCCCATGAATAAACGGCGTTTGATCAACGGCCGACCTGGCATGGGACCCGGCGAACCGCTAACCGGAGACCAACGATCTCGAAGACATTCAATCACATTGACGCCCGGTTGAATGCCCAAATGGGCGGCAAGTATGCCCGATGCAGAGTTCAATGGAGAATGAGCAGTTAGCATGGACCGTCGGCCACGACCGCGACGGCTAGCGCCCAAGTTAGACGGCGCCGATCGGGTGAGATTGTCTAGTTGTACGGGAGGAACTAAAATGGATGATGACCAGTTAGTGGTGGTCAAATTGAAGAATACAAACTCGTACTACACAGGACAGAGGAATAATAAACTACCAAGAATAAGGAAAGCAATTTTTTCCCGTAGCAAATTTGAACAGAGAAGTCGGAAGTAGTTTTTTGCACAATGTATCTCTCCAGCACATTTTGCTGTGGATTTAATTGGGCATTGTGAATCTGAACAACAAAATCAACAACCACATAAACACACCCACAGACGTCCATGCACATCAGTTACCAGAGCAATCTGGTACTGACGAACAAGTCTTTCTGTACGCAGAGGGTTGGCTTCTATTTGCTAACTGCTACCGCCTTCGCGAACTGGAGAAGCCTTCGACTTTTTTGTCGCGTACCATATCCGAAAGGCCTTCTTCAGGTTCAATTGCGATCGGCATGTCAAGTATCGAGTGATCGACAAGACCGGTTCCTACTTGTGACTTGTCACATTCTAACATAAGTCCGGCAACGTGAAAATTATGAGCTTCGCAATGTCCACTGAACTTTGCTAATATAAACCCACAGACTGTAGTATGTACC
>JTDE01000261.1:118974-140184 GCA_014338405.1 Paragonimus skrjabini miyazakii
CGAAATGTGCTCGAGAGATACATTGTCCAAAAAACTGTTTTTGACTTCGTTGTTCAAATCAAGCACAATGTGAGTCTGCAAGCGCTATTCGAATTATAATACTCGGTCAACCAAAAACGAGTCAATGACGATCGTTTGAATTAGGATCTGATTGTGGATAATAAATGAGCCTTCATGAGTCAGTTTGTTGGCCAAACAATTGGACAGTTTCTTTGTAAAAGGTCAGCACGAACAGATTACTCTAACTGAAGTGACAGATCACAGGATTCGGCAAATTGTCAACTAACGCAAACGAACGGCTTGGCACTGACCAAAGGATGGGATACAGCTAAGGCTGAAAGGTCATTTAGAAACCCGCTTAGAATCTTGAGAGAAGGTTGCCAAATAAAACATAGTGACCGAGTGTTCCAAGATATAATTTCAAATGTTCACAGTCACGTCGCACGCATCAACATACATGCAAACGTAGTAAACTGACAGATCATGAAATTCTGCGCAACAATTTTAAACAGTTCCACTAACTGGACACAACCACCAGAGGAGATTGAAAAAAAAGCCATAACAAAGAGAGGAGAGTGGATTCTGTGTTACGATCCCGAATAAAATGACAAAAAACGCCAACCTGCTGAACAAGTCAAGAATTAGTCCAACAAACCTTACTCGTACTTTTCAGAAACTGGCTAACTTCAGGACAAGTACTATATACACTCAAGCATCCAAGAAAAGGCCGCACCACTAGAGTAAACAAAAAGCTGCTACATTTGATGATGAACAGTGCCGGGAGAGTTGAGTATTATATTCTTCATTTTAAAAAACTGCCTGAAGCAAATAAATTCAAAATTGTAATAGAGCGTTACCATAGCAACAGGGTTTCATTTTGAAACACCAGAACGACCAGAGAATGCTTAACCCTAGAACGTCTGAGTGGACTTTGTGTGTGATTTTTTCTGACAGCTACATGTGTGTTCATTTAGCAAAGATCGATCAGCAATCTCATACCATAGAAGCACAACGTGTGATTGAAGTGGACTTGATCATTGTTTGCAAACGCTTGACCGAATTCGTTTCAGAGTAACGCTGGCAAGCAAACGGGGCTAGGCACTGGCATATGATAATTCACTCGGGCCTAATGTCAGATCAGTGTCGCAGTGATCTATACGGTTTCCACATAAAGCGAAGCAAAAAGATGTGAATCGTCTTCAAGTACTTGGTCTTCGAGTGCCATGTTGGATCATTTTGCATTGGGTAGGCTAACGGACAAACGGCGAGGAAGTCAAGATTCGGGTAATCGGTGGTGACTGCCAAGCAAGTTGTTTTTTTTCCAATCCTTATGTTTACACAAACTTAGACGGTTAAATCATATACGATAGATTCCACATAATCGTATGTTAAATCCAGTACTCTTTGCTGACGATGTAACCAATTGCTGTGAAGTAAGCGATCAATAGATGATAAGTTGCCACAGATGAAAAAGTCGTTCGTCAAGATGTTGGTAGATCCGTTCTGTCTCACGAGTTGGGACCCTAGCGACTCAAAAAATCACTGGCAGGAGACGGCTAATCGGTCACAACGGCGTAAATATCGCAGTTTGCTCGAGGTATCAGTGCGATAGGTGCATTCAACGACGAACAGCAATACCTTGTTATGCTCACCCCCAAACTGACACTCCGCGATCGGTTGCATCTCCATTTGAGGGAGGGATCGAACTGGTAGTCCTATATGTTACGGGTTTAAGCTCTTAGCCAGTCGGATATCCATCCAGATCAAACAGGTGCAAGTAAGCTAAACAACGTTCAACCATCCATTTATCAAAGTGGTATGTGTAGGATAGAAGAGACAATCGACTTACGGCTGCGTTTCACAGGAGTGGTCTGTTGCCCTGCCAGAGGGGATTTAAGTGATAAACGGGTACGTTTGGGACGCCCACGTGCAGATGTTTCGCCACTAGCAGGTTGCTGAAGTGAATAGGACAGAATATTTTAAAGGGAGGGTGAATTCGTTCGGAATAAACGGAGAATCAGTAATGTGAACTACTACTGTCCTGTTGGTATAGATGCGGACACAACTCATAGCAGATTGTCAATTTGCACTCTGGTTAAACCAAAAAGACTCAAAATGGCAACAAAATAACAATGTTTCATCTCAATTTCTCGTTCCCTATACCGCTGATCCAATAAGCATCGCCTGAGACGGAGAATTGACTAAGATAACCAATTTGAGACTTAGATGGACAAACAGACTGCCTCAGGTTCCCAAATTGTTTACACTAACTACGACCATAATGGATAGATGTGAGTACGCCATAATCCTGCGATATCCACGCTCAAACCGACATTTGACAGCCGAATTCGGCCTCGTTCGGATTTATCATACAAAGATAGTGAGAGGGTTATTTCGTTCAGCAAAACGGAACTGGTCACCGTGGAGTGCATATATGAAAAGAGGCCTCAAACGGAACATAATGTAACCCAACATGTATCACATTAGCTGCCGCAGAAGATCTAATGCGTATCCTAGCTGACCCTCTTGATAAATCAGAGCCAATGGATAACCACCTGTATGGCAATCATTCCCCTTTCTACCGTCTGATAGTCAAGGCAGTATGGCACATCTACTTATGAGGTAGATGTGCCATACTGCCCTGTTCGCGATGTCACACCGGGATCGGCGCTATATGCGCCCCATATCGGGGAGTTGTGATGTAAACTACAAATGGAGAAGATTTTGTTAGAATCAAAACAGAGGTTTGGAGAATTCAAACGATCGGAAAGTGTATTGATTATAAGAGGAACAATGCGCTGAAAGGTTAACAGTAAAGCATACTGCAAATAGTTTGCTAGTAAATCCAAAGAGACGATGTGTTTATCAATGTCTAACCGATGGCGTATTCAATTTCGAGAAATTTTCAAGCCCGACTGAAGAAATTCAGTTGTTTATAAATATTAAACTACGTACAGGAAACAGAGCATATGGATATTAACGGAACGTAGTGGAATTTGATGAACCAAACGAGTTGGAATTTTAAAGAATAACGAACATAGATATTTCAACAGTCAGTATTACCTGCTTCAATGAAATTTTCTCGCCTGGCGACCGCTTATTAGATGTATCGCATTCTTCATCATCTAACGGCTGAAGGGTCGCTTTGCCTCTGGTTTTACGCGCAGTTCTTGGTGTCCCAGGTGTACAACTAGCTTCAGTAGGTACGGAACGCACCAAAGTCCGAACCGTATCTTCATGTTCAACCAAGCTCTTCTGCACCGCTTCCCAACCGCGCGAGCGACTAGATTTCTCAACCAGGTACGTATCCACGAGTCCATTCCAAAACCCGATGAGCCAAAGGATAAACGGGCGAGTGTGCTGAACTGAATGGAACAAATCAAATACTTTACATCATAGTAAATACATTATTAGGAACGAGCGTGTAGGTTGTGGAATGATTCCATATCGCGCACTCATTTCAGCTAACCGCCTAATGAGAGATTTCATTGTAGATCTGTGAATATCCATGAAATTCATGCCCCCTATACTTAAGATAAAAGCAGCAATTAAATTGAAAGTGTGGCGATGGGATGTTTGTTTCGATTAACACTGAATAATGAGTTCACATCACAGAAAGTACAAGAGACAGCAGACATCCTAGCAAACACGAAGTCCTATCAGCAATGTCAACGACACCTTGAGCACAATTTACAGTGATAAACAGACATTGAATACATTAATTTGAATGATAGATTACTGAGCTGCCGCAAGCTGAAAAGAGATGTATTCGCCGGTCTAAATCACAACATGGAAAAAATGATACCTTAAGCAGTCCAGAAAATAAAGGAACTAGCAGAGGTTTCCAACTCTACACGGTGAATCTGATTACACTGAACGAGATCTGTAGACTAACGCGACCCAAATGTTTCAGTCTGAGATGCTTTACAGTTTCACTAGATGTTTTTCAGAAAGAAATATACACACAGGTAAAATAAATGAAAACCTTTCGAAATGGTTAGTTAGAATAGTATGTACCACGTAGACGGAAGGGTCCTCATAGAACTTCCTTGTTGATTATCAGAAGTATCCTGGCAATCACAGAAATCTGAAAGCAAGCGTGGCAGAAACCATCAATCATTCAAATTCACAAGGGCCCTATTGAATGTCGTTAACCAGTCAAACGTCCATATGTATTAAGGTGGGTCTGACGCTGATCGAGAAAAACATTATATGTCCTGTTTATGAGTGTGATCAGCGCCTTCTATCGGAGGGGGGATTTCGCCTGTCATTCTTCGTCCGCTGGTCCTATTTCGTCAGACTAGGGCTCGTCCGGTCGCTCGTATTGCCCGCCATCTATCCATTGTGGGCATTGACCGTATTCCACGGTCGTGTCGAGATATTCCTCCGAGTGTTGGAATAATCGCGCCCCCGACCTGGTCGTCCATCCTAGTTTGGCTGCCACGTCTCGTCCGTTGGTCCGATCCATTCGAGCGGTGACTGATTCGATCGCCCACGTTGTCCCCGATCCGCTCGTTGTGGGCTTCTGGACGTACCTCCCCACGCTGAGCTATTCCACCGAGTGTAGGAATACTCGCATCTCCGGCCTGATAAACCACCACACTGTTCACTGTCTAGCTGGGCCTGCCTGCCGACTATAACCCTTAATCCAAGTAACGTGTTTCATGTCACGATAGCCGAATGGGGTCCAGGAGTACAGAACCGAGGGAGTATTCACACCTGCAACCAACTCATGCAAGGGCCCGATATATGGAGAGAGAAACAGCATATTGTGGAGCGTAACAACAGTACACAAGAAAGAATCCGCACCGTGATGTCCACTGAAGACGCACTAAGACGGCACTAGGATAGGACAAAAGCTACTCTTTTCAGGACAAACTCACAATGATGGCTCAGTTTTTATTTTGTCCAATAGTGTGCATGTGATGTAATATCCATCTAGGTAAAATTGTAAGGAACATGCACACATGAGTGAAAACCATAAACTCGGAAGGCCACTAGTGTGAAAAAGAGTCATCAAAGCTAGCCACAACCAAAGACCAAAGTACATACATACGTAAAAGTGCGATTAATCAAGCCTGAGTCGAATGAGCGATGTTAGCCCAGTCTCACTTATTCCTTGTTTAGGAGTGCATATGATTTCAATACAACAAGTAAAGTAAGAAGGTCCAAAAATCCACCCAACTGACCGGGTAACTGTGTTGTCGGCTTACTCAAAGTGAGAGCCGAGTGCAACAGTGCCATACATTGATGGGGTGCTAGTGGAAACGCTTTGTAGCCGGAGGCAACCGAACTATTGATGCTCAGTGAACGAACTGCAGTTGAGGAGGAAGACAGACCAGCTTCATCGAGCACAACCGGACAACATCCCAATGCGCGCCAGATATTGATAAACAGATCCTCTAACTGAAATTGATAAACACGGAGTGGAATACATTTTATGTAACGTAAGCTAAACAATGAAACTGGTATGTAAGAAATTTTACGTACCCTCCAAATGGAAGACTCGATTTTACTATCTTCATGATTAAAAAAACCCACTTGAGACGATGAACAGTTTCACCTAAACTGGATAATGCCAGCTCGTTAACTTCTAATAGTACTGAGGAAACGTCTATTGGGACAGCAAAGATACGACACCATCGCAAATGACATCGGGAAGATGTCCGATCGTTGTAGAAAGGTTTAATGTGTTTAACTATGAAAGATCTGGGCGTAATATTAGGAAACTGGACTTGTTGGTGAAAAGGTAGTTAACAAACTTGTGTTGTTTGGTTATTATTGTCCCGGTGAAATAGGTGATAACCGGAACGCCATACGGGTTCAGAAGAAAAACATACACGCGAGTAGTTAGTCAAACAAGATATAATTGCAGTCTTTGATGAACATATACCAACCTCACGTTAAATAATCGTTGTTGATCAACACTAAAAACTAGATAAAAAGACGTAATTATGGGTCTCTAAGACCTTGACTACACGAGTTCGTCTGAGAAGTACTCATGTAAAGTGACATTTATCGAATAATACCTTACGTTACGGTCTCTCGACTGCCTGGCACACATCTCTTATACACTATTGGTTTAAAAGCGTAGCACATATGAAAACTACATATTTCAGAAGGTGTACATTCTTGCAGGTGATAACCTCCTCTGTTTTTTTATACATACGTGACCATCTAATGTCGCACACAGACTTTGGTGCGATCACTGTAACGATTTGTCAGTCGAAGTTGTAAGCACTCACGCATTGATTGCCATTTTGCTATCACATTATTACAAGAATTGAATGGACAGACTGTGTTATGAATTACCAAATGTTTACCAAACCGATGTAGCCAAAACTTGGGCCTATACATCTGGATACAGATTCAAGATAGGTGAATTAATCGCACAACACCATCGGGTTGGTAGCTTCTGGGCAACAGAAAATGTCACACATTTCCCAATAAAACCAAAAGCTAGTGCACTTCAGTTTGCGTTCAGCTGTTCTAACAGCAGCTCCCCTGTACGTTCACGTCATGGTTCCCACAGGTTTGTGATAACCTACAAGAAAAAAATCAACAAATGTCAACCGAGTTCACATCCGAATCTCGGTTACTGGTTCAAAAGAGGCATCGCAGAAGAATACCGAGTATGACCGATTTGCCTAGCAATCTAAGATGAGGAAGAGATATGGCTTTTCCGCAGCGTTAGACAATCGCACGGTTCGGACGAGCTGCACATAGTACTTGGATCTTGGTTGGCAGTAGTTCTGGGAGGCTAGGTGCTCTTAACATGACGCCCGCATTTGTCGCCCCGTGCCGTGCACTACGCCTAGATCAATAATCATTCGGACGAATCCCTTACGCTCCTCGTTCCATCGGATCTAATGGTATCACATCGCAGTTTACCACAAACCATGAGTAACCCGCACTGTGGCCAGAAGACTGCCAGACAGTTTGCTTATGTAATCCGTTTGACACCATAGACAAGTCGCTGAATTTTGGTCAGGAAGTCACCCGGTTACTGGGAAGACCTGCAGTCCCACAGGCTTCATAGTGAACGTGATGCGGTGGCTTATAGTCGTCTGAGACGGGGAAAGAGAAAGTCCCGAAACATGGCTCACATGATCTTAGAGTTGCAGTGAGATAGTCCTATCCAGAGGGTACAGATGCCAATCCTTTTCAGAGCCCTATTCCCCGCTTTTCAACATTCTGCTTTTGATTGATATTAAAAAGGCTAACGGTCGCAAACAGATACAAAAAAAACTAAACATTCAACAGTTGGAGTAGCATTTCCATCCAAAAATCCACAAAGTAGTACTGATCCATAGTGTGGTGATCACGCAAGTCATCAGGACAAAATGAAATCACCTGAGCGCATTTTTGTAGAGAAAGTAGAAAGTGTTTCATATTTACACATCGCTTATGAATCAATACTACCTGAAACAGTACATGATCTCATTCAGACGCGCGCTAGTTCCTCTTCTCCTTTATAGTGTTATTTCGGAATCATTGTTGAGCGGCTGCACCAGTCGCTGTGCAATCCGGTTAGACTAGGGGCAGAGTAGATGAACACACACACACATTTTATCGGACTCGTTGTTCTGTACTTTAAAATTCTCCAAATTCCCATATTATTCGCCTCGATCCGGTCATTCCATTCGTCCTCTATCACTCGGTTCTCAACTTCAATCCGAATCGGGCTGACCGTTGGTCTAACCCGAGTGCACGCGTTTGTGCATCCCGTTCTCTGCTCATGTGTGCGACTGTCTGTGCCAAATCAGCTTGTCTGTTCTACCCCAAGCTGAGACACTAAGGTATTATACCAATGATCACTGGCTCACGTTTGTTCTTGCAGCGTCCAACCTAGACACTGTTCTGTCCCCACTCAACCACTGGTTGTCCGTTGCTTCGCCCACTACTTTCCAATGACTCCAGATTGATTTGTTGGCTGGCCCTTTCACCGTCATTTTCAACGTGTGACATTTATCTTATTTGTTGTTACCGGGACCGATATACTCAGTCTCTGTTTTGGTCTTGTTGATGGATTTTAGTTTTAGTGCTACTCGTTGACCGCACAAACACAGACAATTCAAGTTTGTACAACAAGCTTTTCGTTGACTGGACATCAGAGATATCACAAAAGATTCCAGAGACGACAGACAGTCACAATGACAACATACGGAGTAATACAACAAAAAAGATTTGGACAGAGAAGGATGACTGTAAAACGTGCCCCAAAAGTAGAACTGGATATAGAACGAATGTGAGTACTGTGTAAAATAATTTGTCTACATGTGACAATACACCTCTGAACGAGTAGTGCAGAATAAACGAGATAAAAAAACTCACAGCTGCTTTGGCTTGCTGTCTGCGCTGGGTAATCAACAATGGCTCGTCCAATTCTGTTCCGGCTGCTTGCACCGCTATCTCGGCTCTAGCGCAACATGTAGCTAGACGAGACAACGCGGGGTTCAATGTTTCAACCAGGACCTGAAGCAGCTCAGGTGTGCGTACATGGTTCTGAACAAAAAACAAAAGATAATGCAATGGTCAACTCAATCATCTAAATAGATATGAAACCATATAAGATTAACCCAGTGTGTATTTCATATTGACTGGTAGATCCGACTGTTAAATGTACGGTAACTAGTCGGGTACCTGAGGTATCAAACGATTAAACGTCTTGGCTCAGATATCCTGACAGTATCTGGCCAATAAGTGGTCCCTATAGCGAACATCACGTGGTGGGCGGTCAGAGATAACCTCAAATAAAGCAAATTGTTCATTAGAAAATCGATTCAACTAAGACGTATGTGAGAAGAATCCAAGCGGAGCAAGTGAAGGTCAGCACAGTAGCCGAGTAAGAAATGAATCCTATATTGATTTGAGATTGGTTCAACAGATAGACTGTATTGAAATCAACAGGTCAAAGTCGAGGGAAATGTGTACCTGATGTCCCGTCTCTAGAAGTATGCGGGACTTGCCGGTGAGGTAAGTTATTGTTAAAATCAAACAGTAACACACATCAAAGGAAATCGAGAGTAAGTACCTGTATGAGAATGCCCACCGCCTCGATAGCATCGATCAGACCACAGGAGATTTTGTACGAAGTGGCTGCAAGTCGTTCAGCCAGAGTTAGTTGAGAGGCACTGGACGATGATTCATCCTCAGCGGTCCGCTGGATGTGAATTGCAGAGATCGCTGGTGGTGAGGTAATCACACGAGACTGAAGTTCCGCATATCGTCCATAAGAAGCAGAACTAACGTGCTAAATCGAAACGAGAGGAAGAACAAGATATGTAGGCGTCATAAAGGTTGCTACTGGTTTATAAATCACGACCTATTGTGGCACAGTTCGACTATTTTCCGATCAGGCGGCTCAAGAGTTTCCATTAAAAGTAATGACCAAAAAGGTTTCCCACCCTCACGTTTTTAAGCATGCCACCACCAGCCGCCATGATGACAAACAATTCTCACTTCCTAATTAGCATATATGAAAGTGCTACTGCACAAAATTTGTTTGGGTGAAAAACATCCGACGACGTTCATCGGACTTAGGTCATTCAGAATAAAGTGCAAATCTGTACACTTAATAAAAAACAAACAGAGGCAGGTGGAGTAATTACGACCTCGAACTGTACACCCACCTGAGCGATTAATAAGAAATCATCTACACCTCATACTTAATGAACTCATAGAACAAGAACACGAAATACAAAAAGGTAACTCTAATAGGAAACCATGTCGTAGTTTGCCCGATTGGTTAGTTGCTACACCGATGATCGACTTTTTCACATTCTGCCCCCAAAATTTCCTAATTCGTTACACACCGAGTTTAACCAATGTGATTTTGTTGCGTTTAGAAGAAAAGAATAACAACATGATGAGAATGTTGTATATATCTGAAAACAGATTGAGTGCCGACTCACCACTATACGATAAGCATAACTATTAACGGAACATGTAGAAGAACAGTAGGGATAAAAATTACAAGATGATAACAAAAGGAAGACAAATTTTACCAGTCTTATATTGTCCGCGATATTGGTGTTACTCTGTCACATTTGAAAAAGGGTCTACATAACAAGTAAAGATAGCTGTTGTGTGATCTTTCTGTGAAGTCAAAATAAACACTGGTTCCGATCAAAATTTATCCTCGTAGAAATCACTGGTGTAATTATAACACTCGAAGCTATTGATAATACAATATGTCCATTTTTATCAGCCGACTGTCCATTCAGTTCGGCTGGGCAAGAAGTCGTTTGTCTTCCGTTCGTGACGTGGATTTGTGATCCAATAACACGACAGGATTTCCGGACCGTCTCATTCGTGGTCTGATTGGTTGCACGATGTTGTCCGTTGTTGTGCCAACCAATGTACATTGCCGTTCGGCCATCTTCTACTGGAACCATTAGTAGATGCATCTAACTGTTGGCCGACCTAAATTCGCATCTACTGGAGCAAATAATCGGTTTAAGCTACCGTTACATCCTTTCCTCCTTCCGTTTTTCCTGACTGACTGGCTTGATTCATTCTGCATCTTATACCACTGCGTATCTTTTTATGGTTATCGGCGCTACTATAATGGGCTTCCTTAGATAGTCATTGTACACTGTCAGCCCAAATTGTTTTTGTTCCCTAATACCCGATTCCCACACATATCACAATGCCGCTTATTCTGACTTCGTAGTTCCATTTCTCTCTTTATCTCTCGACAACCATTCCAACTATAAGTGGATATAACATTCTCGGCCGGCCTTCATAATAGCGGTTCTGTTGGAGTATTTACTTCTGCAAGCTTTTATGTAGCATGATCGGCGGCTCTGCTTCCGCAGAAAGCATAGCAGTTACCGCAGGAAGTAGTGTTCTCACTGATCGACCAAATGAACATTGTGTCAAGCTATTTCTAATTCTTAGGAATGACATATTTCTTTTTAGCAGCATAAGATAAGAAGCCGTATGAGTATCCTTGACCGATGTTCCACTGGAATGACCATGAGATGGCCCCGTAAACCGGGGAGTGAATTCTCATTTTTGACAGAAAGCTCGGAATTTTGCACGGTCAAAATGTGATCCGTTATCAAAAACCGGCTACTTTGATGTTCCAAGATGAGGGAAATGGTATCCTAACTCGTTCACAACAGCTTGTGCATTTGTCCCGAATAGTTCAGTCATCCATGGCGGCCATCAGCGGCCGCTCATTGCAACGGTAACTTGGAACAGCCCTGCAAAAATTGCCGGAAGGGATCAAACAAGGCTAAGGGGAAGAAACGCAAGCACAATGCTGACCACTGCACACTCCTATATCCGACAGCGTTTCCGCCCAGAGACTTTGGAAATCACGGAGGCCAAGACCTGGTAAGCAACACCCACCTACTCTAATAAACTAAACAGTCAGAGTTTTCGTGGTATGTGACCAGGTTGTTACTTGACCACCCTGAGGTTTTACCCAATTGTTGGTCTCGACAAACGATGCCTGGTGCGGCAAACGCTCAGTTCAATAGGTAAACCTATACTTCGCTCAACATAACCAACAGAAGACGAATTCGCCAGCCCTTCTGATATATCACTGTCCAGGTTCAAATGAGTATGATGGATATGCTCAATGTACCTAGCCAGAGACATTCATCAACTTTTGGACTCTAACCGGATAGAGCCAAACGAGGCCAAAAATAATGCCAGATTCTTCATACCCCAGGCTAAGTCGTTTGTTGTCTAACGTGCTCCCCTTTCCAGCTATGCACAAAGAGGGATATGATAGACGCTGAGTAGGCAAGTGTAGGACACATCTCAACCATCTTAACCGAGGAAGAGATATTACTTCGTGTAAAGCGGGCTATCTGTTCCAAACACACGATAATGCGCCTGGTGCAACCACCATACGATATCACTGCGATGGAGGGAACAGATTGATATTACCGAACATGTTTGCCGCACTACGTCATTGAAACATAAAACGACTAGCAACACAAGTTCTGCTATACCCAAACCAGTTTGCATGAACATTCAAACAGAATATTAATTTCCCATGAATTCAAACACTACCACAGAAACAGACAAACAATGGAAAATGTCTCTAAAATATGATAACTCGATTTCTCTCCAATTTTTATACTAACGTATTTATAACAAATGGATGCGTAAATGTTACTCCACTATACGGGGGGAAAAAGACCACTAATTGGATGGACCCATCAATCTAAAGAAAAACCTACACAAAAACGCAAACATTCAGCATGAAGATACTTGCTTGTTACAAGTGAAAATAAAACGAAATTTACTGCTTTCATCGCTCTCCCTCATTGACTGTTTTCATTCCACAGATAACATCTACGCCAGTAAGCGCGATTGGTCACTACCTCCTCCAACGTCTCCAGTCATCGGTTACGTGCGACAATACGAAAATCTCGTTTCAAGAAACAATCCCTAGTAACGTTGGCTAGCTAACTGGTAACTGTTCATTTCTCTATGCCGAGTTGTCATTCCTCCATCCCAAACCTTAAGCTTCGGAATTCGCAAATGAGTGTTTAATGCGGTAGAAGGTTGACATATTCAGCAAGTGACCCAATCACCTTAGTGTATACGTTCATGAAAACTGAGCAAATGAACCCACTTTAATCCTTCCGCTAGCTGTCCGTTCCCCAACCTTATCGCCGCATACTCGGTGTCAAACGACGTATGTTACTGCACAAATGTCCAAAGACGGTCTACATCCTTCGCCCTGACCAGCAAGGTTGCTTAACAATGGAATTATGGATAGGTGGACCCACATTACTCTGTTCTCGTCCTAGATTGGTATGTAACCCAGTCACAGGGCCACGTATTTTGGCATCCACTTGCTAGACAAGCTTGCTCCATGGGGTTTGTAATTATGTTTTTAAATGGGACTACAGGCTGACCGGTTCAATATACGCAATCGTGAGGCAAAAGGGACACTTCAGTCGACACATTTGTGTAGCGCAGTGTTGTTCTGCAAGTAAGTTTTGACAGTAACCGTGATCTAATAAATAACACAATCCTCACAAATGTGCTCACATGAGAGCAGAAACTTTGTCTGTCATCCGCAATGACCAGCTGAGTGACGGATGCATAACTCATCGTCATAACAGCCATGAACCTGACCAAAAGATGCTGTGGTTCGAGCTGCCGCTCACCTTAACAGTGACGTGGAATATCCAGGAAGAAAATAAATAAAAGAAGACTAAGCAGAAGAACTAGAAATGGTATGGATGCAAGTACGCCATTGACTGCGGAACACTGCCATCTCAGACAGCGTTTCCAACCAGCGAATTGAGTGATCACAAGGACCCCCGCCGGGCAGGTGACACCTACCCACTTTGCTCAGTGGAGCAGTCAGGGTCTTCATATTTCGTGACCACCATGTGGTTTCACCCAACTGTTCGTGGTCTATGTATATAATAACCGTTACGGTAAACACTCAGTTAGCATACGAAGTACGTGACCCAACCATCGCAAGCTGTGCAACGTGAGTAGTTGATCAATTGATCACGCATTCCGATCGTTCAGGAATAAGCGCCGACGAACTGCTGCATTGCTCACGCGACTTGGTGGAGACAACGATGGTCAAACAGAGTAAGCCTGTTAATATTTTCCTTGCGAACAGGTGCACAACTCAATCCACAGAGCAAAACATAACGTCCACAGACATTATATACTCTTCTTTTCGGTGACAATCGAGGCACATCTTTTTAAAATCATGCCAGCACTATTCCTATCTACTAGGGCTGCCCAAACAGAATTTCCATAAGTCACTAGATAACCAAAATCTGTAAAGAGATGACTACAAGACCTAAGACTCCGCTCTCTCTCTCTCTCTGAACAAACTGAATTTGCTCGTGGGTAAAAAAAACTGACTTCCTCATCCGTCGACGATCAACCCAAGCACAGTAATCCAACGTTTCTCGAATGATCCTTCCCGTAAACCATAGTACAAGCGTACACAGTATTATTGAAAAACTCGCTAGTGTTGTCAGTTTGCGCCGTCTCGTTCAGACAAAGTTTATGATCGCACTCTTCTGCAGAAAGGTAAACCCTACAGTAAACTATGCACAGCATATTTTGACCCTGAGAGTTGTGCAGCGATCTTTCAAAGACTGAGATCCCTTTGATCAAAAGCTAAAGCGTGTCCTATTTCGTCCTGTGTTAAACCTAATATCAGGTTGGCTAGTTGTCCGTGTGAAACTGTAGTAACCACTCAATCATTCTGCACTGTCGAACAATCGAAGCAAACTGAACGTATGGTCAAATATACTTTCTCCAATACCACCTCCTCATAGCAAGCAACGACAGTTTTTCTAAAGCTGATATGAGCCAGATGTTGCGCACGTCGTGTTGGCATAGTATTACTGTATGAATGAAAGTGTAATTTTATCGCAGCCAGTTTCTGTGTGTTTCTGTTCATATCACAAAGGATAGGCGATTGTCTAAAAGAAATAATGATGGAAACCAGCAATTATGTCATTTCACGAATGTAAAATTAAGTGTGAACTATTACTGTAATAATGAGTACGTTGTGCAGTTCAGTTTTAATTGGACAAGGTCGATGCAAATATGGATTAAGAAAGAATGCAACTGGAATCAGATAACGATTTATAAACAAGTAACTGAAGTGTCTGAAAAGCCAGGAGGGAAATTCATTGACAATAATGAGATTTAATCCAGAAGGCAAAAAAAACATGAAGGAATACTAGAGGTGAGTAGATGTAAGAATATTTAGATTTCAACGCATAGCATTGAAATGGATAAAGTTACCCTAAAATTCAAAACTTACCTCGGATGGGCTGGGAGATTGAGACGGTGGATTGAACCAAGGTGAATGAAGCAAACAGAGTTTCAGAGATAACAACAACCCGGTCAACTGTCCAAAAGGTCTATCCTGGGTAGGCCTCCATGCAAACGGGTTGAGCGAAGCTGCAGAAATACATGAAGTTCACGTAGTAGAGAAACCTGCTTGCTTAACCGGCTATCGAGATAGATCAATACGAGGTCTTTTTAAGACTTAAGAACAAGATTGGATAAATAATCGCCCCGTTACATTTCCCTCTATTAATCAGATTCTATGTTTAGTGTTGGATCAGTCTGATTAGAGTTTGTGACTCCTCAGGTGCTACCGCTTAGTCTTAGACTTTGGAATATACAGGTATAACTAACATTTTATTTACAATGATGGAAATCTGGTGAAACCAATTCATGGTCTTATTCGTCAAGAGGATGAAAATTCAGCACTGTCACGAATAAAACCTTAACAAACAAAATAACACGTTTAAATACAATTTAAGTTGGATCTGAAATGTGACAGTAGAGAAATCGATTGTTAAGAAAAGAGTATTTTTGTAAACATTTTTCTGTTGCTACGTAAATGTTGACCACTATAAGGAATGATTGCCCTTCAGTGTGATGTGGTATGGTAATAGAACGAGTTAAACGAATACCTAGTAAATAAACTTGATATACAACGAAAAAAGTCGAAATGCACGAAATGAGGGGCATGAGAGAAAGGGAATTAGAGAAGTTTTTGTATGCCTTTAAATCTTCTGATAAAGTTTCTCAATGTAAGAATGAAAGTTAAATATGGCGGCTATAAAGGGGAGAGATTTTTTCCGATCACAAAACATGCAAAAATAACGAGTGGAGAGTACAACCAGTGCAGGCGAATACAAGCACACAAACTTTGGAGCCGATTTCTGCAGGATGGATATAGATTTTCTGCGTCGCACAAAGAAATTAAATACTGAATCGCTATAAAAAGTAGAAAACACGATTAGATCACTGCTAGATAAGAAAGGTATATAAACGGGTTGATTACCAGTAACGAGTAATCGGGCTTCATTGCGGTGATGAAGGGGGAAAACTGGCAACACAAATGAGGAGTAGACAGCCCACAAATAATAAAGACGATGCATTATGACTTTTATCAGAATTAGGAGATGGATTTCATGACGAAAACGAAAAGCGCTATGTAGGGCGGTTTTGGAAGATTATATGTGATATCGTTGTGATGTGATATCGTTAACAAACTTTATCAAAACTACGTTCTCTGAGAAAGGCATATCACAAATGTAAAGTGAAATGAAGGAAGAACAGAAAAATGTGTTGTACAACAAAACCGTACATGGTTCTCTTGAAGTGTGAAAACTGAAGACAATTCCCAGGATTCAAACATCGAAATAGATTGTAGTATTTGCTTCTTCGACTAGCAACGAACAATGGAAATTGCTCCTATGGTAACATATACCTGTGTACTGAGTGCCTCGCTAAAATCCCAGTGAAATTAATCAAACTGATTGGCTGGTACGAAACTCACCTTTTGTATGACTAAAGATCGACAATGCGGAAACAGACACGGTCCTTCCAAATACATTCGAGTGAATAAAAACAAATCATGTTTGGATAACAAAGGATGATAATGAGAATTCAGTAATCTTAATCAAAAAAATAAAGCAGATGACCAATATTCGTTTTTAGAAAAAGGAAAATACCTTTAGAATTCACGCTCTCATGTACACGTTCGGCATTTTGAGCAAAGCAGCGCAATAAGCGACCCAGAAGGTTGAAATTCAAACACTGACTGGGCTGAAACCGAAAAGAAAGAAAAAACATTATTATTGGTGGGTAGGCAGTGCAAACCTTGTTGGGACGTGTATGTGGTATACAGTGATCTACACATCAATTGAGTGTGCCATAAACAAAATAGCTGGAAGGCCAGTTGTCTGTAATTAAAAAGACAAGCAGATAACAAGGTCATAAACAGCCAGAAGGAAAGTACCTTGGGGATGTCTCCTCTCTCCCTCAACTCAGTTGTTTGTCTATAAGATACGTAAATGATGAGTTCTAACATATGCGTCTTACGAGGGAGGCTCTATTCCAATGCACAGCTACGAATGTTAGTTTCATGGCTGCATGACAAACAAACCTTAAAGTCAACTACTGACTTAGAGGAAAGTGGGTATTGAATAAGAACCAGAAGTCGAATTATATGTGGGTGCAAACGGGTTCAAACGAAAACCTAGGGAAACCACAATAGATTCTGATTAGCCAGCATGGTCGTCACACGTACAGATGGATTCGGAAAAATTAACTGCCGTCGAGCAGAAATTGAACGAAATTAAGATACACCCATTGAATCCAGTATGCCTACTTATTTTTCGTCAGTAATCAACATAAAAACAAATATTTGTTGAGAAATCCGAATACGATGCAGAGCTGTACCAGCTCCACCTTAGGAGTTTCTCCAGTATATTCCTGATGTGGTCCAAAGTAAGCAGAGTGCATCATTATGAGGGTACGGCGACCAGAAAGGGAAACACTGCAACGAGCTCCAAAGCTGTGAAAAGACTAATAACTTGGATCCGTAAACGACAATGAACCACCACAGCAATGGACATACCGGGGTAAATGAGGGGCATGAAGCAACTCGCACGGATTATGCGCCACTATTTTGGTAAGTATGATCGCTCATCAACGACGTACGATGGAAGCTTGCTGACTCGACTAGTTCAGGATGTCTATCAGTATGGGAGTGCAATATGCTATACTCGTTTTCACTTTGTGACTCAGTTTGCCAGTATGATCCGCTTGTCTGTGGGCTTTTACATTTTCTTTAACATTGTTGGTGTACTGTAGGATAAACATTTTCTGTTTTCTTCCAGTCGAACCTTGCATTTTGATTTTACTCCATATCTTATCTAGAGCGCACTAAAGTGGTCATATAATGGAATGCATTTTTGCGTCATATTTTCAATACTTTTCTTTCCAGTGTAGATCTTAGCATTGCAGTCTCTTTTTCTTTATTTCACGGGAGGTAGGGGTTTCATTTTGGAGCCACCCTATGAATTGGCTAACCAGAATTGGCCGGTAGGACCCAAAGGTCTCACTCACACACCTACCGGTCTTATACCTTCGGATGTGCACCGGACACGTGGTGTGTGAGTGGAACCGCAAGTGGTTCAGCGCAAGCCACTTGGGGCTTAAAGCGCAGACGTCCTTTGGTTTCAGTCGCTGTGACAGGCTAATCCGAATTGGATGCCACCAACCGTGTGTCTGATATACTTATTGGGAACCACTGTAGAGGTAAACAGCAATACTAAAGAAACATATTGAGACGTATTAACAGGATATCGAATCAAAAGAAATTAATACAAATATACGCGAGTCTTATAAAGACATCTTGAAGCAGAAAAGATATACAACGCTATTAACCATTCACCTCATGAAAAATTGTCAAAACATGGTCAGAACATTCGCTTACTTCTGAAATAATGGCTGAAATCAAAGTGACCAGTTTAAGACCAAGTTCATCAATCCATGCGTTAGAGGCCACTGTGGTAAGAAGGCAAGCTTCTTGATGAAAAGCTGTGAACAAACTAGCCATACGCTTCGCTAGTGCCACCTCATCTTTGTTCGAAAGATATGAATCGACGGATGCCTAAAATGGACGGAAAAGTGGAAAGCAATGAGCTGAAGTGTCCAGGCATGATCCACAGAAGAAAAAACCTTAAGAAAGACTTATTGGTATGTATGTTTTTAACAATGCATCTTGATGTCTACACACTTATGTACAACTGCGATTAATCGGGTCGATACATCGGCACTTCGTTCGGTCGATGTCTCTAGTTAACACAACCATCCCTCCAAACAGTTGTGTCAAGATGAGAAGTTATCGGAAACATGCTCATCTATCTCTAACTTCGTGATGAACACACTAAAACCAACCTTGTTAGAACCCAGGCAACCGTCAGATGAAGGTGGTGTAGGGCCAGCTAGCCAAAATGGGGCTAGAATTGCCGCTTCCACAGTGGTCAGATCGGGTGCAACCACCGAATCACCTTCACAAATGCATTGCTCAGAAACAATAAAATGGGTCAAACGGTCAGCGACCTCCGTCCACACTCGAAGGACTTGTGAACAATAGAGAATGACGGGAGCTGAAAGGGGAAAATTACCAAACTGAGTGATGAAATACGAAGTATGAAATTGTGGTACAATTTATCAAGCAAGTTTATGGAGAAGGAAATGGCTTAGTGCGCAGTCTTTTATCGCCTATCGCGCGCATAACCTCCAAATACAATGTTATCGTTTCATTCATTGAATATACATTGTGTAAACGCTACAAAACGAACCGCTACAAAACGAACCGGACTGCATTTAATAGAATTCAATACAAGACTGCATGTAAGTTCAAAGATTGATTGGAAAGCTGCGACTGTTAGCCCTGTATCGATTCATCAACATCAGGCCAAAAGTCGGACAGGAACAATCTTAGAACCACGTAATTCGAGCCATTCTCCTACGTAATTTTCCATTATCACCCCCACATGTTCTCCCATTCTCCATCAAGGGGTGATATAATTCTTTCTTGTAAACATTTGTTTACAGCGCTGAGACTTGGAAATACAGATAAAAGTACCTGAAAGAATAAAGCTGAATGAGGATGTGGTAACACATTCCTCCTGTTATATACAGTCCACACCGTTACAATGTTTCAGGATTTGCAATAAACAATTTCCTTTATTCGTTAACTTGTCATTTGGAAAAGAAGAATTCACTTAATGAAAACGACTAGACTTTAATATCAGTAGCAGCTGATTTAATCATCAAGCCCCTAACCCCTTCACATGATCAGACGCTCATCCTATCCGATGTCATTTATCCTAAATCATCATCTCAAGGTTAACTAGCAAGACTTGTGTTATCAAACGACCTAACTGCTAGACGTACAAACAGTATTCACTTAGCATCTAGAAATGTTCAATATGGACCACTTTGTCGAAATCTAAAATATCAGCTTCATCAGTGGATGAATTCCAGCGTAGGCTCGATGCACGCAAAGAAATCCCTCTGGGGAAATGAAGTAAAGTCTGATTCAACATTATGCGTGTTAGCTACTTAGCTGTTGTTTGTTACACGCTGGGGTGTGCATGCACTATATTTGTTGAGCAATGAGTGAATTTCTATTCTGCTATAGAATCGTCTTCATACAACTCATACGGTTGCTGATTCCGTCCATCATCAGTTTGTTAAATACATTAAACCATTCACAGTCTAAAAGACAAGCATGAATAGGCACACTTCTTTGTTTTCCCTCAAGCAAATATTTTCTAAAAATCGTGACTACAACCAAACAAATAATATGAAACAGTTTAAAGATAACTTGGGAAAGGCGTGAAACGAGGATTTCGAAACAAAATAAGACGGACGACTAGGTCCGCTTCGAGATGTGGAGTGATGTTCGCTACCATAACACTGCCGAACGGGAGTGATCTGAAATCTCGAGGCACTTCAAAGGTACAATGAATGAAAATGTAGCGGATTTCAAAACTTCAATTGGTGCTTACTTTGGCCAAGAAACACGCTCAACGACGAATCTTGTGAACTGTATTCGGTGAATGAGTGACTGCTGGCCAGATGGATGCAATCGGGAAGAAGGGCCGACAGGAATTGGTGAATCAGATGAAGGAAGCTTTCGCCAACACGCAGATGTTTTGTGGGTTGAGGTTTCACATTCAGAAGCGAATTTGAATTCATGAGGAGAATGGTGAAATTTGCCCAACGATCGAGGATGCTGTGAAAATAGAACTGATCTCGTGAAACACGCACAGAAGAATGGGTAACATATGTAAAACTGGTGAGCTGCAGGAAGCTTTGGTTAATGTAAACTGAACATCATTCACAATTGCTCGAAGTAGTATTTCTGCAGGTATTTCAGATAGTTTTTTAGAGAAGAAGCACAATACTCAAGTTGTGATCTTGTTGGCAACGCACATCTTTGTCACGGGCTTCGAACTCCAGTCACGTCTTCATGAGACAACCGTGTTGACCACTACGCCAATGACGTCACATTAGGCATGATTGAATTACCATTATAGGTAAAAACTCAATCACATTTGATTGTAAGCAATACTTACATATACATATATATAAAACAATTTAACCTACACCATTTTTTTGTTTCAGGGCAATATCGAAGAGAACTGTTCACTCTCTACAGCAATCAATTCTCATGAAGACTCCTCATCTACAATGATTGCATTGTGAGAAACAATCCAAATTCTACAGAAGATGCACACTGCTAAAAGGCCACGATAGCAATCATACTTGTGGTGAACGCTTTTCAACGTACATATCTCAGCATCAACATAAATATATAAGTGACTGATAATGAAACATAACTGTCGCAAAACCATTACATAAGTAAACTGCAGTTTA